>CM055116.1:85960121-86119798 GCA_029206835.1 Rana muscosa | reverse complement strand
AAAGGTGTATAAATGGGCCTCCAATACACCACTCCACGCCAGAGACCAAAAACTTTGCTAGTCTGAGCAATAAGTCTAATAACAAGTGAATCTAACAGATCAAAGATAATGACCAGCAAAATAAATTCCCTAGTAATAAACCAAGACAACTCTATCTAAGCAGCTGTTTAAAATTAAAAACATAGTAAAAGTAGTATAACAAACATAAAAACCGTAGTGATCTGTGTCGGTGATATACTAAAACAGCACTGATGTTGGTAGGAATCGGGTGGCCAACACCACCTTGAAAGTGAATAACAGTTTTTGGCAGATAAAGTGCAGAAGTGTTAAACACTGTCCATAGATGATCTTGGATAGAAACAACGTGCACCTTCACCGAAAAAAGGAACACACTCCCCCTCAGGGGTTTAAACTCACCAGAGCAGGATCAAAACCAAGCTTTGACACAGGGAGAATAAGTCGGAACCATAAGCAAACTGCACTCGGCATCAGCCAGGGGGATAACAGATCAGTGGAGGCTCCAAATAAGAGGCACAGCACTGGGAACTTGTTTTGCAGCACAAAACCTATAAATGGGAGCATTCTATAAATTTTTATTTATTCAAACAGCCCACAGCAATAGATAATCTCCCTATACAAACACTATATAGATGACCTCATACTGACATGGCAGGGGAGCCCCAAAGATTTATCAAATTTTGCTGATCATTTAAATTTGAATGATTGAGGTCTCGCTTTCATTCACCAGACACATCCATCCACTATTTAAAGTCTTATTTGGAGCCTACACTGATCTGTTATCCCCCTGGCTGATGCTGAGTGCAGTTTGCTTATGGTTCTGACTTATCCTCCCTGTGTCAAAGCTTGGTTTTGATCTTGCTCTGGTGAGTTTTAAACCCCTGAGGGGGAGTGTGTTCCCACTGGGTGGACCTGGATTTTTTCGGGTGAAGGTGCACGCTGTTTCTATCCAAGATCATCTATGGACACTGTTTAACACTTCTGCACTTTATCTGCCAAAAACTGTTATTCACTTTCAAGGGTGGTGTTGGCCACCCGATTCCTACCAACATCACCGCTGTTTTAGTATATCACTGACACAGATTACTACTGTTTTTTTAAGTTTGTTATACTACTTTTACTAAGTCTTTCTAATATGGCTTTAGAGATATTGTTAATATTACTGTCCCATTTGAAGTAATCCAATCATATTCTCAGGGTTCATTATTTTCTTGCTCACCCTGTGCCCCAATAGACACAGGGTGACTTAGACATAAGGGGGTGTATGGGGAGCTGAAAACAAGGGTACCTCATACTTTCCAAAGGATTCTGGGTTCCACGGTCCCTCCCGTCACATCTCTCCACTTTCGGCAGGAGACTAACACAGGAGAAGACCCCAAACGGGTTGACTCCGAAGTTAGTCAGTAGTTTCAGTCCCCCAATGCTGGTATCCACACAGCCTACCCCCAAACACATTGCTCCAAACAGAGAATTATTCACCCAGCCAACCTCTGCCTCTCTCAGAGAACATATCCACTGCTGGGGAGAGGCCTGGACTGGCCCTTCTCCCTGGAGTCCTTTCAGCCGCTGGAGAGAAGACTGGGTAACTGGGCTCAGTCTGTCATGCTGTTGGGCATCTGGGCCGACTGCCCAGCATCCCTGTAGTATACAGGTGGAGACTGAAGTCCCATCCACTTGTGGTAGATGAAAATCCCCCCAGTGCTTGCAAAGCAAGGCTGACATCCTACTGTCTCAGTGTCGCACCATTTTTCTGGGGTTGTCGGTGAAGACCGAAGTCCTATCCCCTACCACAGGAACTCTCTCTTCTGTTAGTTGAGGGCAGAGGCCAGCGGCACTCTGCTCTGTTGCCAGCTCTTCTGCTGGGAGTGGAGACCGCAGTCCCATCCCCCGATATTAGCTCAAGCTGCAGTTGTGTGCAGAGGCCAGTAGCATTCTGCCCTGCTGCCAGTGATTCAGCTGGGAGTAAAAGCTTTACTACCTCAGCTTGTTGCTGGAACTCAACAGTTGTTGCTGGTTGGTAGCACTCTGCCCTGTTGCCAGCACTTCTGCTGGGGACTCCACATCATCCGCTTCGGCTAACCATTGGGGCAGGAGGCTGGCTTCCTCCCCTCCCAAACTGTGCCGCTGCCATTGGGGAGTTGAGCTGGCCGCTCCGGTGACAGCACCTCAGCTGGGAAAGTTCCTTGCAACTCCACAGATATTGCTGCTGGTGCTGGGCAGAGCATACTGAAGTTTGGCCCTGATACCAGCTCTTCCGCTGGAGGCTCATCAGGTTGTTCTTCCTCAGCAGAAAAGTCTATCAAATTCCCTGTCTCTGCAACTAGTGTCTGGGGATAGAGGTTCACCGTCTCCTGTCCGTGGAACCCAGAGAAGATGCTATCAGTGCTGGGCAGAGGTTAGAAGTGCTCTGCCCTGTTGTCAGCACTTCAGCTTTGGGAATGGCAATCTCCAGATTTTCCACTGCCGATTCTTCAGCCAGGATTTCAGAGTTGTCAACTGGTATTTCCTGATAGTCCCAGGCAAAGGGAGCCCCACCCTGCTGCTGAGCAGTCTAGCAGCTGTTTGTAGGCAATCTCCAGCTCCCATTCCTGAATGGCCAGAAACTCCAAATGTTCCTGTGCCCAGTGCCCTTCCGAGACATTCAGTCTTCGCTCTCTGTGCTCCATTATTTCCTCCAACCGCCACTCCCGATCACTCCCAAAGTCAGGGTCCCTGGACAGCCTCCAATACAACAATCCCAGGCCATCATAGTCAAAGCCTTCTGTGGGGCTGTCATCCGCTAACCACGGGCACTCTTGGGCTACATACCACCGGAGGGCTCTGTAGCTCTCGTCCAACCCGCATCTCTGCCCGGATCGGCCTGCTTAACTCTGCTGTCCACTCCTGCTTCGGTTGTTCCCCCAATAACAGCATTTGTACTTCATACTGCGACCAGTACCTTACATGGACGGAGGGGAGAACTTTTCCCTGGTGTTGCTGCTCGAGAGCTAGCACTTTCTTCCAGAGTTCGCAGCGGATAGAATCAGACCATCCCAGCAGGACCTGCTCTGATACTGGTGCTCTATGCTGTATTTGCATCTTTCGCAACCTCCTTCTGAATTCCTCTTCCATGGCGTCTGGTATCTGTACCTCTCCTCTCCTTTTAGTTGGTGCTGCTGTGACTTCTGCTGCTGCAGCACCTCTTTGCTGTAGCCAATTTGCGTCCACAGCCGCTATAACTAGGTCTATGATCTCTGCTGTAGGGTTAGGACCATAATGTGCCAGTCTTATGTTAACAGCCCCGATCAAAACTTGCCTCTTCGGATGTCCTGTCTGTTATGTTGGGCCTTTCGGTTATGTTTGGTCTTTCGGCTCTCGATTTCGACTAGATCTGCGATAATGTCCCTCTTCTTACGGTTGTTGGACGGTCGGCCCCTGGTTCTCCAGTAAGTCCTTGAGGGAAGAGTGCTTTAGCCGTTCATACTGTGCTTCCATTGTCCTGCGTCCTCTTGTAGCTGTCCTTCTGGCTGTAGGAATCATCCCCGCTGCTTGCCACCAATGTAACGACACCCCGAGTATGGGAGGGGTTAAAGCCGTTTAGGGTATTCCATTCCCAAACACAAAGGCAGCTACCGGGGACTCAAACCAGCCGAACAAGAAACCCCATACGAATAATTCTCCCCCCAAATATAAGACGAAGCTCTGTCTTGAGGGGTCAAGCAGGAATCGGAATCTTTATTTTGAGGAATACAGGCTTTTATATACACCAAAAGAGGAGGTTCCTACATTCTGCTCATATAACTCTAGCAATACACAGAGACTTAAATTAACATGAGCTAATTATCCAATCCTTTAGACAGCCCAGATGACTCTTAAGCATGACCTTTTTGAGTTTCCTAGCCTGGCGGTCTCCTTCATACAATTACAGGGTCAATTAGCAAAAACCACAATGAAAGACCCTTAGAAGTTATCCTAGACTCATTTACATTATAACAGACAGGCAGGTGGCTGGAGTTTGACATCAGCACCTCCTAACAGTATGAATCAGTCAGTCTTTCTAATATGGCTTGAGAGATATTGTTAATGAATATTACTGTCCCATTTCAAGTAATCCAATCATATTCTCAAGGTTCATTATTTTCTTGCTCACCCTGTGCCCCAATAGACACAGGGTGTCTTAGACATAAGAGGTGCATGGGGAGCTTAGACAAGGGTACCTCATGCTTTCCAAAGGATTCTGGGTTCCACTGGCCCTCCGTCAGATGTGCTTTCAGATTTCATGTCTCAGCTCCAGTAAGTAGGGGAGCGATGATGCAGGTAAGGCCAGACAAGTGCTGGTAGTGGGGAGACTGAACAGTGTGTTGATTACCAGACACTCGGGTTCGGCACATCACGGATCGGTTGGACAGAATGTTGGGAGGCACTGGGGAGGACCCAGCGGTCATGATACATGTTTGTACCAATGACCAAGTGAGAGGAAGGTGGAGAGTCCTAAAAAAAGCGATTTCAGGGACTTGGGGAATAGACTGAGGAAATGGACCTCCAAGATGGTTTTTCTCTGAAATACTACATGTACCTCGAGCCACATCAGAGAGGCAACAAGAGCTTGGCGAACTGAACAAGTGGCTGAGGAACTGGTGCAGGAAAGAGGAATTTGGGTCCCTGGAGATCTGGGCTGACTTCTCAGTCGGTTACCCGGCTCTTTAGTAAGGACGGGCTGCACTTTAATGGGGATGGTACAGTTATATTGGGAAGTAAGATGGCCACAAAGCTGGAGGGCTTTTAAATTAGATGTTGGGGGGGGGGGGGGGGTCAGAAAAAGCGATGGCCGATAGGGAAGCGGGTAACGGGGTGATAGTCGGCAATAGTAATAGCAGTGAAAGTATAACCTTAACAACTAATCACGGGGTAAGTGATTGGGAAATTCAAAGGGCAAACCCCCGAGAAACAAGGGGGTGAAAACAATATGTACTCATACAGCACTAAGAGGCGTATATACAAATGCTAGGAAGCCTAGCTAACAAAATAGTGGATCTGGAGCTGCTATTACATGAGTAGGACCTAGACTTGGCTGACTATGGGAATAACTGAAACTTGGTTTGACAGCTCAGACGATTGGCTAGCCAATATACAGGGGTATTCCTTGTATCGAAAGAACAGGGTAGGTAGAAGAGGGTGAGGGGTGTGTGGGTTTTTTTTTTTTTTTTTTTTTTTATATGTCTAAAGTGACGTAAGGGTGGTAGGGAGGAGCGACATTATGTATGGGACTAGGGGGGAGGTGGAAACAGTATGGGTAGAACTTTAGAGAGGAGGTGAGTGGGAAATGAATAGTGGGGGGGGGGGGGGGTATGCTATAGGCCACCCAACATGAAGGAGGGAGGAGGAGGAGCTGGAATTACTATCTCAGTTAGAAATGGCAGGGAGACGGGGAAATTTAATCACAATGGGGGACTTCATCTATCCCGATATTTGACTGGGCAGAGGGAACAGCTCACTCGCTAAAGTCCTGTCATTTCATGAATGTTTTACAGGACAGCTTCATGTCCAAAACGGTGGATTCACCAACTAGAAAGAATGCCCCATTGGATCTATTAATTATGAACGATCCAAGTCTGATCTCGAATGTGGAGATACGCAACAGCTTGGGATCTAGCGATCATGGGATGATCATGTTTACCATTAATCGCAGGAAAAAGAGGCATATGGGTGGTACAAAAACACTAAATTTCAAGCGAGTAAATTTTCCTGAACTATGGTCAATGCTACATGACATCAACTGGGACCAAATTCTGGGGTCATTGAACACAGAAAATAAATGGGAATGCTTTAGGAGCATAATTAAAAAAAAAAAAAGAAAAAAAAGAAAAAAAAAAAAAGGTATCAAGCAGTGCATTCCAATAGGTAATAAATAGAGCAAAAATTTAAACCTGGGTGGTTAAACCGTAATGTGAGTAGCCTCATCAAGGAGAAGTATGGCCTTTTAAAAAAAAATATATATTTTTGGGTCAAAGCCAGCATTTCTGCACTACAAGGAATGCAAGAAGAAATGTAATATCGCAATCAAGGCGGCTAAAAAAGGTTGCGAGAGACGCATAGTGGAAGAAAGTAAAAATAACCCAAAAACGTTTTTGGGATATATTAACAGTAAAAAGACCAAAGCTGAGAACATTGCACACTTAAAAGATGAGGATGGTTACAGATGACACAAAGGCAACTGTACTAAATGCCTTCTTCACAGTTTTTACGCAAGAAAAAGAAGGGTTTACCGACAGAGACTGTAGTGTTAGTGGCACAAGACATATCCACGTGGCTAACAGAGGTCGTAGTCAAAGATAGACTTGGTAAGCTCAACACAAATAAATCACTGGGACCAGATGGCTTGCACCCGCGAGTCCTCAGAACTCAGTCAAATTATAGCCAGATCATTGTTCCTGATCTTTTTGGACAGCATTGGTACCCTCTTATTGGAGAAAAGCCAATGTGGTACCAATATTCAAAAAAGGACAGACATATTCCTGGTAATTAAAGGCCAGTCGGCCTAATATCAGTAGTGGGTAAATTATTGGAAGGGATGATTAGTGACTACATCCAAAGTTTTTTACAGAGGAGAAGAATATCATTAGTGGTAATCGGCATGGGTTTATGAGGGGACGTTCCTGCCAGACCAATCTGCTAACATTCTACAAGGAAGTGAGCCACCATCTAGATATGGGGAGGGCTGTGGATGTGGTGTATCTGGACTTTGCAAAAGCATTTGATGCAGTCCCCCATAAATGCTTAATTTACAAGCTAAGGTCTGCAGGCTTAGACCATAGGGTTTGTGCTTGGGTAAAAAACTGGTTACAGGGACGGGTCCAAAGGGTAGTGATAAATAACATGTACTCAGACTGGTCTGGAGTAGTCTTGGGACCAATTGTATTCAACATATTCATAAACGACATAGAGGATGGGATAAAAAGTTCAGTCTCAGTTTTTGTGGATGACACAAAGTTAAGCGGAGTAATAAACTCTCATCAAGACATGGAAATTTTGCAGAATGACCTGAATAGAATAAAATAAAGGAGTGGGCAGACAAATGAGGTTTAATGTGGAGTAATGTAAAGTAATAATGCACTTGGGGTCAAAAAACATAAATGTAAAAAATTCACTAGGTGGCGTACAGCTGGGGGAGTCAAGGATGGAGAAGGATTCTAGGGGTACTAGTAGATGATAGGTTGTGCAACAGCATGCAGTGCCAAGCTGCAGATGCCAAAGCCGGCAGAATAATTTGCATGCGTAAAAAATAAAAAAAAAAGGATATAATGCAGGGACAAAACTATAATTCTGCCACTTTATAAAACTCTGGTTAGGCCTCATCTGGAGTTTTCAGTCCAGTTCTGGTCACCAGTTCTTCGGAAGGGATGTGCTGGAGAAAGTCCAAAGAAGGGGAAC
This sequence comes from Rana muscosa, assembly GCA_029206835.1. Classification (NCBI taxonomy): domain Eukaryota; kingdom Metazoa; phylum Chordata; class Amphibia; order Anura; family Ranidae; genus Rana; species Rana muscosa. The sequence goes on along the minus strand of CM055116.1, from coordinate 86,112,370 downwards.
GAAACTAATAAGGGGATTGGAGGACCTCAATTACAAGGAAAGGCTGCAAACACTGGATTTATTCTCGCTTGAGAGGAGATCTACAAATATCTCCATGGGCAACCCAGCATAGGAAATAAACTATTCAGTCCTAGGGAGTGTAAAAGGACATGGGCCACACAATGAGCCTGGAGAAGAAGCGGTTTAACCTTAAACTGCTTAGGGGGTTCTTCATTGTTGGGGGGGGGGGGGGGGTAATACTGATATGGAACTCTCTCCCACAATTGGTGGTGGCTGCGGGAAGTATGGATATCTTTTAAAGACTTTTGGATGTACATCTTAAAGGATACAACATACAGGGATATGGGAGAGCATTATAGACACTGATGCACACACTTACACAGGTTGAACTAGATTGACTATTGTGTTGTTTTAAAAAAAAAAAAAAAAACTTTCCTTCCATGTCAGGTTTACAACCACTCTAAGTTCAGTTCCAGGAATTTGTGTCTTGCAGATGAGATTTTTGGTTATGTTTGCCCCAAATTGTTTTAAACTTGAAGATGTTTTGTACTGATGGCTGAAGGACAAAACATAATGTTTTCCTCACCGGGTTCTCTATAAAAATGTAGTTCATGTTCCCATCTCATTCCACAATTCCCTGACCTTGAAGAAATGCTTTCTCTAAGAAGGAATTCTAGTTGATTTTATCTCCTAATGGTAATGGGCCAAAACAACCACATTGTAAACTACAGTTGTGTTAAATAGCAGTGTATTTAATATGAGCAAAGCTCAAAATCCTTATACAGTAAAACCTCGGATTGCGAGTAACGCAGTCTACGAGCGTTTCGCAATACAAGCTGTTTTTTTTTTTCTTCTATTTCTTGACTCGATTTGCGAGCGTTGTCTTGCAAGATGAGCAGGATTCAAGGCTCTGGGGTGTGCAGTGCCGCATTTGGCTAGAAGTGGGGGGACGCTGGAGGCCACTCAGGGATGCTCAAAGACCGCTCAGACGTGTCTCCAGCGCCCCACCACCTCTGGCCAAATTTGGTACTACATACACTAGCAGTGACTAAGGAATTATCTGAGTTTTCATTGATTTCTATGGGGAAACTCGCTTTGATAAGAGTGCTTTGGATTACAAGCATGCTTCTGGAACAAATTATGCTTGTAATCCAAGGTACTACTGTAATGGCTTTTATTTCCATACATACAAATGCATTGGGAACACTCAATCAAAACATGAAGAAAAATGTTTCACATTTGTTATTACTTGACAGAAAGGGAAGAAAAGAAAAGTAGGCTTTTCCAAAAAATAGCAGTGTATTCATTATTTTTTTTTATAAAGTCAAACATTTACTGTTTAATTATCCATTTCATGACCTTGGCCTATTTCTGACATTTGTAGCTTGCAAGTTAAAATCTCTATTTTTTTTGCTAGAAAATTACTTGGAACCCCCCCCCCCCCCAAATATATATATATATATATATATATATATATATATATATATATAAATTTAGGGCTGTGGAAATTAACTATTTATTCCTTGATTAATTGTTTTGATCGATCAAAATTCTTTGGGCTTGCCGTGTCCATCTGAAGGGCTCCTTTGCTGTGCCTTCATATCTGCATGCCGGCTATCTGCCACACGCAAGGGCTGTTACACTTCCCTCTCAACCTGGGATTCTACAGCCATCCACTGGGAGTTGATAGTTCCCTTCACGGGACATCTACATGCCAACGGACTGATGTTAACCCCCTCCTCATCTGGATTCAGCAGTGGTATCGTTGTACACATTTTTACCAGTATCATACTTGGCTGCATGTTTTTAGGACTGCTTTTGCTACCGTTTGGTATTACTCGCACCATTTTTACAGTTTATGGAGCTACATCGATTTTATCTCCAGTGCAATATTTATTTTGTTACCTACTTGAAGACTATAAAAGTTTTAATGCTATTCCCATCGAGCGCTGCCTTTGTGTGTTTTTTGAATCCTATCGATTTTTTTTTTTTTTTTTTTTTTCCCAGTGGTTGGTAGCTGTACTGGGAATCGGCCTGCAAGGAGATCCGCTAAAAGTAGTTGGATCTATGTGCGTTATTATTAATCAAAATTAATCGATTAAAAAAACCCGATTAATCGAACACGAAAATTTTAATCAGTAACAGCCCTAATCTCTCTCTCTCTCTCTCTCAAGGAATGTAAACATCCCTTGTGACAGTAATAAGTGATGACCGGTACTCTTTATGGAGAGATTGAGGGTATTCAGTTTGACAAAAAAGTCGCTTCTGAATACTGTCGTGTGTTTTTGTTTTTTACAGCGCCATTGGCTGCCGAGTAAACTGGAATGGACGTCGCTTCCGTGTTTACAGAGAGAAGACTGGAACAAAGCTCTTTCCAGCTTCGTTCCAGTCTCTCTAGCCAGCGGAAGTGCCGGATCGCGGACCGGGTCTCCCGGTGGGATGGGAGGCCCGGTAAGAGCGGCAGGAGGGTGGGGTGGTGTCCCCTCTCGCTCCTCCGGTATATCAGCCAAGCGACTTTTAGTCGCATCAGTTGTTATCCCTGAAGAGCCACCCGCTCTAACAAACGGTACCGGGATAATGCCTGCAGCTGCAGGCATCATAACGGTATAACCCCTGAAAGCCGAGGCCGCATATATGCGTATGTTCGGCGGGAAGGGGTTAAATTGAAAAAATGCTTGAAGATTTGGCTTTCCTGTGAATCGCTGAACTTCTATTTAGTTGTATAGGCGCGGTTTCTGAGAACTGCTTCACATCTGTGTTGCATGGAGTCCACCAACTTCTGGCACCTGTGACCAGGTATTCCATCCCAGGACGATTGCACTACGTGCCACAATTCCTCTGCGTTTCTTGGGTTTTACCTCAGAAGAAGTATTTTTGATGGTACCCCCCCCACAAGTTCTTCTATTGGTTTAAGGTCCGGGGGTTGGGCTGGCCACTCCAGAACATTCTTTTTGGTTTGGAACCACGATGCTGCTCACTTACTAGTGGTGTGTTGGGGTTGTTTTCCTGTTAAAACACCCATTTCAAGGGTATTTCCTCTTCAGCATAAGGCCCCTTTCACACGTGCGGACCGTTCAGATCTGCCTGTCAGTTTTTTCAGGCGGATCTGAACGGGCGCTCCGTGTACCTCCTATGAAGCGTCAGATGTCAGCGGTGACATGCCCGCTGACATCCGATCAGCCCCGATCCGATCCTCTCTGCTAAAGTGTAATGGATGCAAACCCTATTTTGCATCCGTTGATCGGGTGAAAACGGACTCTACGGTCCGTCTTCATGCGATCCCCCATAGAGGAGAGCGGTGCTCTGACAGGTACATCCCTGACAGGTATGTCTCTGTGCACTGTGCATCTGCCTGCTTAGTGGGGATCGACGGAGCGATCCCCGCTGAGCAAGCGGATGTCCAGAAACTGATCTTCCTGGGATCCGCACGTAAGAAAGGGGCCTAAGGCATGACCTTGTCAAATATTTTGATGTATTAAAACTGATCCATGATCCCTGCTTTGCGATAAATAGGCCCAACACCATAGTATGAGAATCGTCCCCATATCATGATGCTTTCACCACCATACTTCAGTGTACTATGGCTTAGTTTGTCAGATGACCCCCAAATACTGAAAACATCAGTGGCCCCTAGACCCAAAAAGAACAATATTGCTTTCATCAGTCCACAAAATGTTGTTTAACCCTTTCTCAGACAGTGTCATTGGTACAGTAACGGTGCATATTTTTTTTCAATGTATTGGTGTTGCTGGTCCCCAAAAAGTGTCAGTGATCCGATTTTTTTTTTTTTTTTTTTTTTTTTTTTCCGCCACAACATCGCAGTCCTGCTATAAGTCGTTGATCGCTGCCATTATTAGTAAAAAAAAAAAAAAAAGTCAATAAAATTATCCCAATCAATATACGCTTATTGATTTTAGTTAAATAAAAAATGTAGCAGAATACATATTGGCCTAAATTGATTTTTTTTATTGGATATGCTTTATAGCAGAAAGTAAAAATTGTGTGGTTTTTTTTTTGTAAAAAAAAAAAAATGTTTTCCTTTCATCACCTCTACGTTTTTTTGCTATAAAACAAAAGAAAGCTATTTGTGTGGGGGGAAAAAAAGGAAATACATTTTATTTGGGTACAGCGTCACAAGACCGCGCAATTGTCAGTTTAAGTAACACAGTGCTGCATAACAAAAAAATGGCCCGGTCAAGAAAGGGGTGGGGGGGGGGGGTAAATCTTCCGGAGGTCAAGTGGTTTAATATGGCATCATTTAGAACTGCATAAAAAAAAAATGTAGGCTTTATGTATCTGAAAGCAGCTACATATTACATATGTACTAAAAGATACTTACTGCCATTGATGTCCTTTTTTTTTCTGAAAATACCGTTTGCTGGTCTGTTGTGCTGATGCGTAGTTCTGACCTATAATCTGCATTGTTTTCCACCATCTTTTTGTGAATCCTCTTTTTGATATTGATAGTTAAAGGTTCATGTGATCTGTGAATAACCGTCATGTGTCTCTCCCGTGTTAAAAAGTGTGCTGGTACACAAAGTAAAGATTTGTTTTTCCGCTCGCAGGCACGTCAGCTGATACTTCAGAATGGATTAACTCTGACAGATCTGGAGAGACACCCGGAGGTAATAATGACAGTACAGCACAGCCGCTGGAGGGTATTGGGTATTGTCAGCCACAGGCTTAAAGGATATTCCTTGTTTCCGATCATCAGTTCATCAATATGGAAGTAAAACTGATAAATCAAAATTTGCCAGCAGGTGAAGGTTTTCGTAGAAAAGGCTTTTATATCCTTCACCTGGATGGCAAACTTTCATATTCAGAGGGGTCAATTCACTAATGCCGCGTACTCACGACCGTTTTTAATGACGAGAAAAATTTCATTTTTTAAAATGGTCATTAAAAATGATCGTGTGTAGGCTTTCCAGCAGTTTTCCCGACGAGAAAAACGCAGAGAATCACGACGAGAAAAATTGGAACATGCTCTAATTTTTCACATCGTCGTTTTTCACATCGTTGTTTTTCTCGTCATGAAAAACGGCCGTGTGTGGGCTTTAACGACGTGAAAAAAATGCGCATGCTCAGAATCAAGTATGAGACGGGAGCGCTCGTTCTGGTAAAACTAGTGTTCGTAATGGAGATGGCACATTCGTCACGCTGTAACGGACTGAAAAGCACGAGGCTGAAAAGTGCGAATCGTCTCTCAACAAACTTTACTAACATGAAGGGTGGCGCCATCCGAATGGAACTTCCCCTTTACAGTGCCGTCGTACATGTTGCATGTCACCGCGCTTTACTCGAACATTTTTTTCCACGATGGTGTGTAGGCAAGGCAGGCTTGAGAGGAAACGCGAAAAATCACGTCGAGAAAAATGCAGTTTTTTTCAGCGACGTTAAAAACGGTCGTGTGTACGCGGCATTAGAGTTTTTTTATATAACTGCTCATAAAATGCAGTAACAATTATGCAAGTGTTCAATTCATTAAGAATTGCGTTACAGACCGAATGCGGTATTTATTCGATTTAGCGGTAATTACCGCATTATTCAATCCGGTAATTTACCTCATTGTGCTGGTTGCTAAGGAGCGGGCCGGGAAGTCTGCTTCCGCATCCTTAACTGATGACTATCGGATATCTATCTATACTCTATCACTCTATCGGGGTCCCCATCAATTCTAGGTACACTTGCACACTTTTTTTTTTTTTTTTTTTTTTTTTAAGCAACTTGGCAGGTCGGTTGTTAGTTATCTTGGAGAACTAGGCACTGTGTGGATGTAGGATGCCTCAAATCCTTTTCTCTTCCTGTAATCTCAGACAGACTTGATAATGGTGAGATCAGGGCTCTGGGGGGCCAAGCCATCACTTCCAGGATTCCTTGTTCTTTACACTGAAGATAGTTCTTAACAACATTGTTTGGGGTTGTTGTTCTGCTGCAGAATAAATTTGGGGACAATCACATGTCTCCCTGATGGTATGGCATGGCATGATGGATAAGTATCTTCCTGTATTTCTCAGCATTGAGGACACCATTGACCCTGACCAAATCTCTAACTTTATTTGCAGAAATGCAGCCCCAAACATGCAAGGAACCTCCACCATGCTTCACTGTTGTCTGCAGACACTATTATTATTATTATTATTATTATTATTATTATTATTATTATTATTATACAGGATTTATATAGCGCCAACAGTTTGCACAGCGCTTTACAACATCAGGGTAGACAGTACAGTTACAATACAATTCAATACAGAGGGATCAGGGGGCCCTGCTCGTTAGGGCTTACAGTCTAGAAGGGAGGATCAAGTGGAACAAAGGGTAGTATCTGTGAGGGATGATCAGATGGACAAAATGAAAATACAGTTGTTAGGTGTGGGTAGGATAGGCTTCTCTGAAGAGCAGGGTTTTCAGGGATCCTCTAAAAGCCAATAGAGAAGGAGATAGACGGACAGATTGTACCGCTCTCCAGCACTTCATGAATAAACTGCCTCCTGCTACAGCCAAATATTTCAGATTTTGACTCCTCAGTCCAGAGCACTTGCTGACATTTTTCATGCGCCCCAGTTCCTATGTTTTCCTGCATATCTGAGTCGCTTTGCCAAATTTCCATGTCCTATGCACGTTTACACCATTATGATCCATATAACGTGCATGTGCTGGTTGACCTCTGACCACAGGTGGCGCGATATCCCACTGGTCAGATCACAATCTCAGCTGTGCCCTTCAATGAATGGAAAGGACAAGGATTTTAAGATTAGTATAAACATCCTTCTCCAACTGAGTGAAATTGAAGCCAGAGGATCAGCCAGGCAACCAGCAATACAACATCCTCAAGATTCCTCATCGGCACCAACATCTTTGCCCAGTCTTCTTCCAGGACTTGTATCATCCTGGCACCAATGCATGCCGAGATTCTACACTGAACTGTGCATGGCCAGAGCAGTGTACATTCCATAGGAGTTTGCAAACTGGAAGGTGAGATGCTTATATTACAGTAGAGAGAGAGGTCTCCCACCCTACCCCCGCTCCCCCTCTTTTCACAGCTTTTCCCTAAGATTGACACATTTTTTCTAACTTGATTTTTTTTTTTTTCATTTGTGTTTTTTTTTTTTTTTTTTTTTTTTTTTTAAACTCACTCTGTACCAGTGATGGCAAACCTTGGCACCCCAGATGTTTTGGAACTACATGTCCCATGATGCTCACCTACACTGCAGAGTACATGAGCATCATGGGAAATATAATTCCAAAACATCTGGGGTGCCAAGGTTTGCCATCACTGCTCTATACTATTACTCCTCTGCGTTTTAAAAGCCTGATGGCAATTTTAGTTTTCTGCTTTCAAAAAGGTTGAATGAGAACCACAATATTAAAATACAGAGCTCCCTCTAGTGGCCAATCTACAAACCTTTCTTCTATTGCTTTTAACAGTACTTTTTCTCTGCCAGTGGAATAGTTTTTATTGGTTTTAAATAGGAATTGCCACATTTTGGCCACTAGATGGTGCCAGGTATCAAAATAATTTTCTACATTTGTCCACTAGAGAGCAGTGGTGGCCAGTCCATAAGTGGTGCAGGGGCGCTGACCCCCCCCCCCCCCCCCCCCCCCCCCGTTTGTTTGCATAACCTTATTATAGAACGATTTATTTTTAAATATTTGATATGACTAACGTTTTTAACATGTCAGTCGTAGAACAATTGATTTTTAAATGATGTGTGTGCACTGTGCGGGACTAGTAGGTTTCTATTGGGGCCGTCCATTATTTTACAAACACATGATTAGAGCCTGAGGATCTAATTGGCTTGTTTTATGTTGTCCTTGGGGTGCAGAGCACTGCACCCCGAACCCTCCCACGTTTTGACTTTAGCGAATTGATATTCGCCATCAGTTTCCCGCTTCTCGTCCTGGCAAATCGGGACAGGAGGCAGAAGATTTGGAACCCGAAAAGAAGACTGGGTTAACACGGAAGCTGCGGCGCCGGGTATCAGGGGAGCCGTGTCCGCTGGAAGGCTTATTTTCTAGGTTTACTGCGGACCTGGAAGTGTTTGTTCGCTCCCCCCAACATTTTAGCACCAGCTGCCACTGCTAGAGAGTGCTAATTATCATAGGGATTTTCTTATGATACTTGGCACCTACTAGTGGCCAAATTCAGTACTTCCTGTTTTAAATCCAATTAATAACATTTGACCAGCACTGGAAATAAACTAATAACCTTTTTATTTTATTTTATTTTTCCAAAACTTCTTTCAGGACAGAACCCGAGAGATCATGGCTCCTCCTCCTACAGGAAACACCTCATCAATTAAGTCTTTAATTGGAGGCCTCCACGTTGCTTCCATCAGTTTTTTGTGTTTCCTCCAGCCGGAGGAACACCTCTGGTGAGAGCCATGATCTCTCAGGGCTTTCCTGGGAGACAAGGTTCTCAATCAGTCTTTTTTTCTTTTCTAGGAGAGTGATCCTCCCACTTACCTCCTAGCATGGACGGTCCCGTGGGCTCCCTCTCCCTCTCCCTCTCCCTCTTCCGTGCTCGGGGAGAGCCTGTACAACCCGGGAGGGCTGCCTCCTTTTTTCTTCAGAGCGGTGGTTGCTGTACTCTCACCGACCGCTGGCGAAAGCGGCGTGGAGCTTTGCGGCGGCCGCCATTGTTCTGGTGGCCGAGGAGAGCCTCGGCCACGTCCTGTATGGGAAGAGGCAGCACTTCCGGGTCGGCGCGCGCGTCATATCCGGCCGCAAGCGCAGAGGGAGAGGGCAGGGTCACCTGGTGCCTTAAAGTTCCGGTTCCAGGTCAGCGCGGCGGCGTGTTCGAATCTGGAACCGGCGTTTTTTCTTCACCACGCATCCGCAGACAGCTATGGATAGCGATGCAGTGGATAAGGGGGCAAGCCAAGGCACCAGCAAGGCTAAGGTAAGGGACTGTGTCCTATTTTACACTGGGCCGTTTTCTCCTGTAGAGGGGGGGGTATTCACCCTTCTCCCCCCTCCATCTCCCCCACCCCCCTTCTCCCTGGTGGTGCAGTGGCTGGTGATTTAGCATGTCTGCATAATATCTAGGGGTCTTTTTTGTAAAAGGTGGTGGTGGTGGTGCATGGCTTGCGGGGCACAAGGAAGTGAAAGTGTTTTTTCCTATGTGCACCTGGGTGTATTGATTTGTACTGTGTAACAGTTTTTCTTAGCGTGGTCCCTGGTTTTTTTTCTTTTCTGTTTGTGCAGGCCAAAAGTTCTGCTCAACCAGTGAAGAGAAGGTGCCCTGTCTGCAAGGAAAAGTTAAGCGAGGCTTGGACCAAGTCACTTTGTGCAGATTGCACGGCAAATGTAGTCAGGGAAGAGTCTCCATCCTTTTGTGGCGATCTAGTATCTACAATTAAGGATGAACTCCGTGCCACCTTTCAAGCTTTTAGGTCAAACCTAAGAAGAACCAGGCCCTTCAAGGGAACCTAGGGCTCCTCAGCCTTCTTCAGAACCCCAAGACGGTTTTCAAATATTATTGGGAGGTCCGATAGACGCTTCCCAAGAATCTGCTTCCCTTGCTCCGGATGGAACAGACTCTGAGGAGGAAGAAAATGAAGCAGAGAGCGCTTCTAAGTACAAGATGTCGCTTGAAGAAGTCGCAGGACTTTTAAAAGTAATCCATGCGACTTTGGGGATTGAAGAGGAAAAGAAGGAACTCTCCCTACATGACCGCATGTATGCAGGTTTGGGTGATCCAAAAAGCCGTGTTTTTCCAGTCCATTCAATAATCTCGGACATGATTAAAAAAGAGTGGTTGGAACCTGAGAAAAAGCCATTTTTTTTTTTTCCCGGTCTCATAAGAGAAGATTTCCATTTGAGGATAACCCGGATTCCATCTGGAACAAGGTTCCAAAACTGGACTCTGCTTTTTCACAGGTCTCAAAATCAACTGACCTTGCCTTTGAGGACATGGGCACGTTAAAGGAGCCCATGGACAAAAGAATGGATTTGCTTCTTAAAAGGGCTTGGCAGTCTGTGATGAACAATCTAAAACCAGCAATGGCAACAACCTGTGTCGCTAGGAATTTAGAACACTGGGTTAACCAGATGAAGGCCCATGTTACGGCAGATTCTCCAAAACAGGAGATTCTGGACTCATTTACAACGCTTTCTGCAGCAGTATCATATATTGCGGATGCTTCAGCAGAATCCATTCGTATGTCAGCCAGGTCAGCGGCTTTGACCAATTCTGCTAGGAGAGCCTTGTGGCTTAAAACTTGGCCAGGAGATGCTGCATCTAAAAATAGACTGTAGCATTCCCTTTGCAGGGGATTTGCTATTTGGTTCTGAGCTGGAGTCCATTCTTGACCGTACAGCTGACAAAAAGAAGGCGTTTCCGGTCAAAAAACAACAGGTACAGACCCGTAAGCGTTTTTTTCGTCCCCAAAAAGGACAACAGGAAGGAAAAACGCAAACCAAAAGGAAGCAGTGGTCTTCCCAGAAACCAAAAGGTAGGAGTGGAGTGTTCTTCCATCCTCCTGCGACCCCCGGAAAGCCGCAGTGACAATCCACCCCAAGTAGGGGGAAGACTCCAGGAGTTCATTCCCCAGTGGAGAGACATCACTACAAATCAGTATATTGTAAACATGCTCTCCCAAGGATATGTGGTGGAATTCACGGAAGAACCCCCAAAGAGATTCCTAGTGACAAACGTCCCGAGGGATCCGGTCAAGGCACTCACCATGAAGTCCCTAATTCAGGAACTGATATCCCAGAGAGTCATTGTTCCGGTTCCAACAAAGGAGTTCTTCCAGGGGTTCTATTCTCACGTTTTCCGTATCAACTCTGTGGAGCAAAAGATTTTTCTCCCAGAAGAAAAACGGGAAAAGCTGTTAAAGGTTGTGTCACTCTTACAAACCAGTCAGCTTCTGTCCATCAGGAGGGTCATGTCAGCATTAGGAACCCTGACCTCTTCCATACCGGCAGTACAATGGGCACAGCTCCATTTCAGGCCACTGCAAAAGTTTCTGTTAAAAATCTGGGATCGCCAGCAGAATTCACTAGATTCACTGGTGAAGATCCCCACCAAAGTAAAGAGGAGTCTCTGGTGGTGGAAAAACCAGGCAAGACTCTAAGCAGGCCTGTTATGGTCCTTTCCAACCCAGGTAAGGCTAACAACCGATGCCAGCTCCTGGGGTTGGGGGGCTCACATGAGCGGTCGTTGGGCTCAGGGATCTTGGCCCACAAGGGAAGCACTGAGATCTTCAAACTGGAGGGAACTAAAGGCGATAGAAATGGCCTTATTGTTCTTTGCAGAAGAAGCCCAAGGGCGACATACACAAATTCTGTCGGACAACGCCACAGCGGTGGCTTACATAAACCGACAAGGGGGCACCAGAAGCAGAATACTTCAAGGCCTAGCAGAGAGCATTCTAAATTGGGCAGAGCTCCATACTCAATCCTTGTCCGCGGTCCATCTAAAAGGGACCCTAAACAGGATAGCGGATTTCCTCAGCAGGAATCAGGTGTACGAAGCGGAGTGGCAATTGAATCCAGATGTCTTCAATCTAATAGTGAAGAAATGGGGACAGCCAAGAGTGGATCTCTTTGCGACTCAGGAAAATACACAAATATCTCTCTTTTTTTCCCTGAACAGGAACGAGTCATCTCTGGGGGTAGATGCTCTGGCGCACAGTTGGAATTTTCACCTCCGCTACGCCTTCCCTCCTTTTCAGCTGATTCCGCAGGTCATAACAAAAATACGGAAGGAGGATGCGACAGTAATCCTCATCACTCCCTTCTGGCCCAACAGACCTTGGTTTTCAGCTCTTCTACAGATGCAGATCAAACCATACTGGCATCTTCCCTTGAGACAAGACCTTCTGTTACAAGGTCCGCTGTTTCGCCAAGAAGTAGAAAAGCTAAAACTCACAGCCTGGCTTCTGAGGAGCAGCTCTTAAGGAGAAAAGGATTCTCGGATAGGTTGGTGGCTACCCTCCTATCTAGCAGAAAGAATGTTACCAGAGCAATTTATCACAAAGTCTGGAAAGTCTTTAACTCTTGGTGCACTGCATCCGGCAGACCATTAAAGCAGATTTCTTCTATCTTGGAATTTCTGCAAGAAGGAGCAGATAAGGGCCTAGCGATCAGTACCCTAAAAGTTCAGGTTGCCGCACTGGGGGTATATTTTGAGAAATCTATTTCATCAGAACCCCTAGTAAACAGATTTTTTAAAGCCCTCACTCGGGCTAGACCGATAGTGATCAAAAACTGTCCGTCATGGGACTTATCAGTCGTTCTACAGGCCCTGACCAGGGAACCTTTCGAACCTCTCAATTTAACCTCCCTGAAGCTAATTACTTTAAAAACAATTTTTCTAGTAGCTATTACAACAGCTCGAAGGATCAGTGAGCTGCAAGCTTTATCTATCAGGGAGCCATTTTTTTCTATTTTTTCAGACAGAATTGTGCTGTAGACGGATCCTAACTTTTTACCAAAGGTTGCCTCAGTTCAAAATAGAACCCAGTAGATAATACTTCCTACGTTTTGTTCTAATCCGTTGGGTAAGAAGGAAGAAGAATTCCATGCCCTGGATGTTAAAAGAGCAGTCTTAAAGCGGAGGTTCTGTGGTCCATACATTTTTTTTTTTTTTTTTTTTTTTATATAGGCATTCTATGCAAAAAACGTATGCATTTTAATAACTCACGTCTCCGGCGCTTTAAAACATCCCCCGTCCGTTTTGTGATAAAAAAAGAGTTTATAAAACTCTTCCTGTTATTCCCATTTTGCTTGTGGGCATCTTGAAGCCCACAAGCATATTCTTCCGGGTAGCGATGAATGCTTGTCTCCCGGCATTCATCGCTGTATCTCGCGCATGCGCAGTGTTGACGGCGAGCAGCGCCGTCAACACTTCCTGGTTGCCATCACAACGGGCAAAATACAACTGCATGCCCTTATTTAAAATGGCGGCATTAGATCCGCCCTCGTCACGTGACCGGGTAGACGAGTCACGTGACGATTAAATTTGCAAGGAAGGCGTTACTATATTACTCCTGGGAAGCAGGCCAGTTTGCTCCCAGGAGACATTGCAGCAAAGGACACGCCTACTCCCGCGGGAGGAAATCCCGGAAGTAGGAACGAAGAAATAAGAATAAATGAAAACTGCACATAACAAAAAAAAAAGGTTAGTCTTTTATTTATCTTCATGGTAACAGGGACTGTTGACAGCAAACTTTCAAATGAGGGTGAACCTCCGCTTTAAGTTACCTGGAAGCTACTAAAGACTTTAGGCGTTCGGACGCACTATTCATTTTATTTTCCGGAAATAAAAAACGAAGACAAGCTTCTAGAGGAACCATTGCCAGATGGTTGAGAATGGCTATCTCAGACACCTATTCCCTTACAGGCCAGGAGAGTCCAGTAAGTATCAGGGCTCATTCTACTAGAGCTTCGGCGGTGAGTTGGGCAGAAAAAGCTGGTGCCACCCCCGAACAAATCTGTAAGGCAGCTACATGGACAAGTCTGACGACCTTTGCCCGTCATTATAGATTAGATCTCATGACGGCTGGGGACCAGGCTTTCGGAAGGAAAGTCTTACAGGCTGTTGTCCCACCCTAAATGGGGTAAGTCTCGATTATCCTCTCGGGTGCTGTCCTGAAAGACGTTTTGGAAAAATGCAAGTTAGACTTACCGGTAACTTGTTTTCCAATAGTCTTTCAGGACAGCAGGATCCCGCCCTTTTTTTATGCTGTTGCTGTAATACTATGTAATAACTGTCGCTTATGTGTTGCAGCTGGGGCTGGAGGTTCTCTACAAACAACTGATGGAAGCAACGTGGAGGCCTCCAATTAAAGACTTAATTGATGAGGTGTTTCCTGTAGGAGGAGGAGCCATGATCTCTCGGGTGCTGTCCTGAAAGCCTATTGGAAAACAAGTTACCGGTAAGTCTAACTTGCATTTTTTTTGCCCAACTTGCACAGAACATTCGAATGTATATCCACTTTCGCTGAGTGACTTGCTATGCACATTTGTTTTTATAAATCGTCCACAATAGTCATTTGCAATAGTTTGCCCTTTTAAAAGAGGAAATGTGTTTTTTTTTTTTTTTTTTTTTTTTTTTGCTTTTTTTTTTCTAAATAAAGCACATGGATTTAAATGCTTTCCTACCATCAGCTAGGCTGCATGCGCAGTTGGTTTTTCTCTGTGTAATTTTACTTCTGTTTTGTCTTCTTCTGACCCCATTAACAGCTTGATGTTGCAATTGATGGAGCTGATGAAGTTGATTCAGATCTCAACCTCATCAAAGGTGGAGGGTAAGGTGTACTGTTTTAATCCATTTGGAGTGTTGTGTGTGGTTTTTTTTTGTTTTTGTTTTTTTTGGGGGATTTTTACATTTTTAATAGGAATGTTTTAATTAAAAAAAAAAAGTTGCTAGTGTGATAGTAGGGGTTTTCTAGGCATTATGCAGATCTTTGGTCCTGGTCTTATCCATGTTCATGCTTTTATTACTGTAGGTGGTGTTGTACATGTCACACAGTGGCAGCTGATGGTCACCCACACCCCCTACCACTCCTCCCCCTGGTCGGTTGGTCACCAGCCCCACACTTACCCCACCTAGGTCGCGGGCAGCGCTTGCGGCGGGCGGCAGCTTCCCTTGCGTCGTCTCCTCGGCATCACGGTGGCTTCCACAGTGCGCATCCTGATTTGACGGGGAGGAGAATCGGGAAGAGAGCAGCAAAATATGAATTCACTATTGTCATACAACTGGGTGGGCTCGGGGCGCAGTGCCTCGGGCTCTAATCATGTGCTTCTAAAAAAAAAAAACGTGGAATCCATGCATCCATCGCCCTGCATGTAGGTTAGGGTGGCAGCGCCCCTACCCCCCCCCCCCCGTATGGACGGGCTGCCACTGGTCAAGTGCCCTTTTTCCTTGCAAATGCATTTAGAATGTTTCATTTACATCATGAACTTGCTTTACGTTCACTACAGAACTGCTTCACTCCTCATACAACACTATGGGAATGGAAAAGCAACTAATACAGTCAGTAATGTGAATTCTGAATCGTCTCAGAAGTGTCTCAAACTGGTTTCATAAGCATGCTGCAGTTACCCATCAAAGCTTGTTAACAGGGCAGTACAGCCAGCCCTCCTGTAGGGGGCCCAAGCTCTGTCACTTCAGAAGGGGGGCCCGGACACCTGCAGGAGAAAACAAGCTGTACTGCTTTACAACACCTGTGGATCCCATGCAGCGCTGCCGGCTTTCTCCCTCCGGCAGCTCTGCAGAGGGATCAGTTCTATATACTTGCCCCGATCAGAAGGAGATGGCTGCAGAGTCTCTGCCTGTGCCTCTGCTGGGTCCTGAAACTCCCCCCGGCCCATAGTCGGCAGTGTTATCTCCTGCCAGATAATGAATGAGCAGGAAGCTTGCTCCGCCTCACTCCAGATAATGCTCTCACTGCTATGTGTTCACGGTGAACTCTAGGGTTTGGATGTTGGATGGAGCAGCTGCTTTTGGTCCTCTATGTGATTTAAAAAAAAAAAAAAACGAGCACCTAACACACACACACACACACACACACACACACACACACACAGCAGTTTGGTGGTGGTCCCAACACACCAACAAGTTGGGGACACGTGCGTATTAAAAAGTTGATCATACATGTTTCGTATCATGGCATAGTCAGAGCAATAATTCTAGGGCCATTGTTCACGGTTACCTCTAAACTGATGACCCATAGGGACCTAATGTCAGCTATGAAACTGCAGATAGGTAGACACTCCTTTTTAGAGATTCAACAATAAGCTCAGTACCCTCCTTGCACGAGCCTTGTGGGGCTCACCATTAACATATTGCCTCCCATAACGGGACCAACGCGTTATAGGCTCAACTTCAAGTATTCTTAAACAATGCTGCCAACAACGTTACAATCCCAAACATGACTCTTTGACCTCTCACACCACCCCCCCACAGATCTGACTTAACTGATACTCGCAGTGCCGATACCCCCTACTGCCTGGGCTTCCTCCACCCCACCAGCTGCTACAGGGGATGTTTCAGGATGGAGAGTGTGTGAAGGGGCTAGTAAATGTTGTTTACTGTCCCCTTCCTTTTCTAAATGAACACACTCACTCAATGTGCTCATTCATTACTGAAGCGTTGTAAATTGTTTACTATGCTTCAGTTTGTGAATGAACAGAAAGCTGCTCAGCACAGTGCACTTCCTATTCATTCACTGTCCCATGCAGCTGAAGTTGCAGAGAAAGGCATGCGTGTTTTGAGCTTTGGGGTGCACACCCTGTTGCAATCGGTTGCGCACACCTATGGATTTGATGGCCTCCTTCTTGATATCCTTGGGCACTTTGAGAGCCTAGTTACGACGAATAAAATGGATGCTGCTGTCTCCGCTTCTAAAAGTGGAATAGCTTCGGGTCTGGATGGCCAGCCCCTTGGCTACTATAAATCATTCAGGGACACCCTTGCTCCATATTTTTTGTGTGCATATAATTCTATCACTAATGGCCAAAGTCCTCCGCAGGACATGTTGTGGGCCCACATCACTGTTCTCCTGAAACCTGACAAAGATCTCACAACAGTGTGATAACTATAGACCAATTGCTCATCACAGTCTTAATCTTAAATTATTTTTGAAAATGTTGGATAACCGGTTACTCTCTCAAATACCACAGCTTATACATGAAGATCAGGATGAGTTGCATCTTTCAGTGAGAAGCAAGGGGCAACACCATGAAAGTCATTGATCTTCTTTATTCAGCCTGGTCAAGGGTCTTGCCTCCCTTTTATTCTCTTGTCTTTGGATACAGAGAAGGCCTTTGATCTGGAATTTTTGAGGTCCACCTGACTAATGTTGGACCTGTACAACATATAATGGTGTGGATCTCTGCCCTGTACTTCACATACTGCCGTGAAGGTCAACAAGACCAGATTTGATTATTTTGCTCTGAATTATTGGAACCCGCTGGGGATGACCCCTTTTCCCTTTTAATTTTTACACTAGAACCCCTTTGTAAAATTAGAAGCAATTCTTCCATCCGAGAACTATGGACTTCAAATACAGAGCATAGGATTGCAGTCCACATGGGCATCGCCTCCTTTTTATTACTAATCCTGAGACATCCCATCCATCCCCCCCCCCCCCTTCTTCTTCTTTTTTTTTTTTTTCTTTTTTTTTCTAGCTGTAAAAATGTTCCCATTTCCAAATTAATCCTGTTAAATCTGAAGCCTTGAACATTAAAATTCCATCGGTCAGTGTTGAGATTGAAATGGTTGTAACCCTTTCATCGGTTCCAATCCAGTCGGAGGTATTTAAGTACTAAACGCCCATCAGACCAGTCCAAGCTGTTTGAGGTTGATTTTAGCCTTCTCGCTGTCTAAGATCTGCTCAGACATATGACCCCTTTAACTAACTTCAGACCAAGATTAGAATGGTAATGTAACTTTACTGAACAAGTGTGGCATAAACGTTCCATATGAACAACATCCTTTTCCTAACCTTAATTACAGTAGGGCACACCTATTGTTCCAAATCGGGGACAGTCCCTCGAAGTCAAGGACAGTTAGGAACTAGGCATACCTCCCATGAGGTGAGAGTCCATTATGGCATTATCCATGGCTTGGATGCCACCAAAAGTCCCAGTGTCTTCAGCAAGGCGCAGCAGTCCCAGTCCCCGAGAACAAAACTGACCAGTTCAGCTAGGAAGAAGGCCTTGACCTCAGCCCTTCCGTGAACAGTTGTGTACAGGTACCTGATGCTGGGGAGCAAGGGGCTATTCCAGAGCCTCTATTGTCCCCTCCTATTCTATTTCTCCCCAACCTTTTTTCTACCCAACATCCTATCTTTTCCCCAAAACCCCCCCCCCACCCCCCTGCGGTCCAGCAAAAAATTTTATCTATTTTTAAATTTATTTGTATTTTTTTTTTTTATTTATTTTTTTTTTTTTCCGATTTTTAAGCACAATTGATATTTTTTGGGTGAACTGTTTTTTTTTTTTTTTTGTTCTTAAACCTTTTAGGGGTTGTTTGGCGCAAGAAAAAATTGTTGCTGGTTGTGCGAAGTCCTTCATCGTTATTGCAGATTATAGGTACGGTTACCAATATTGTATCTGTATTTTGTAAGGTGACTGAATGGGACCAGAGAGAATGTGATGCTTGGTTTGCGTTATTACTACATGAGTGCATTTGGTTTCTTTAAACCCTTTGTGTGCGTGCGTGTGTATGTGTGTTTTTTCAATAATTTTTGTGTTCTCTATTTACACAGAAAAGATTCAAAGAATTTTGGAGATCAGTGGAAGAAAGGTGTTCCCATAGAAGTCCTTCCAATGGCTTACGTTCCAGTGAGCAAAGCAATACAGCGGCAGTTCGGTGGTGTGGCGGAGTTGAGGATGGCTGTTAGTAAGGCTGTAAGTAATAATGAATATTATAGACCTGATATGTCACGGCCCTCTTTATTCAATTTTCAGAGATTTTCTAAATTGGCATTTAGGCCTCATTTATATGGGCGTACCAATCTGTACACGTGTGCAAAGAGTTCCTGTTCACCCATGTTGAATGCACAGGTGCTCCTTAGGCCCCATTCACACCTGAGCGTAGCATTTTCAGGCAGAAAGTTGTGCGATTTTTGCCGCAATTTTGTACATGTCAAAAGGGCACTAATGTAAAAAGCAGAAAAACGCCCAAATATACCTAAAAAAAAATAAAAAAAAAAGTTCCAGAACTTGTTTGAGCTTCAGGCATTTTGGCGCTTCAGGCGTTTTGGAGGGGAGATGTGAACCATCTCCATAGAGAATAATAGATTTTTTTCCCCTCCAGCGTTTTGTAGCTTCAAGCTACAAAACGCTGAGGTGTGAATGGGGCCTAACAGATCCGTGCGGGTCTGGTGCAGAAATCATGACAGACTGCATTCTGATCTATGCATCTGACCCACACAGAAGTGCACAGTGGCATGCATGTAGACATTCATGTAGGTCTGTTCAGCTGGCCGTCTGTCATTGATTTCACCAGGCTGGCTGCACAGATCTGCACGGGAACATTTTGAGTCCCACATGGGTGAAGACGACCCCTTTTGCACAGGTACACAGTATGGTACGCCCATGTAAGAAGAGGGCTTACTGTCCCCTGACACCCTCCACCTATATGGATTGCTATTGGATAGTAGAGCTGTCCATTAAAATGATGTTGCAGTAAGAAAACGCATAAGGTGGAAGAGGATGGAGTTAGTGGCAATGACTACCGTATTTATCGGCGTATAACACGCACTTTTTTCCCCTGAAAATCAGGGGCAAATCGTGGGTGCGTGTTATACGCCGATACCCACATCCCTGAGCTGTCTCCGCTGACTGTGAGCGGAGCGGAGCGAGATACACATAGCCGAATGTACTCGGCTATACTCGGCTTTTCTCGGCTCCGCTCACAGTCACGCCCAGTCCCGCCATTGGACCTGTTATGTCCATCATAGGGCGGGACTCGGCATGACTGTGAGCGGAGCCGAGAAAAGCCGAGTATAGCCGAGTACACTCAGCTATGTGTATCTCGGCTGCGGCTCCGCCCAGTCCCTACGTCCCCGGCGGCGTCCGCACAGTTTTGCCGCCAATTTTAAAATGATGCACGGCGACACTGGGACAAGGCTGCACTGTGACAAGGCTGCAATGGACACTGACAAGGCTGCATTTAAATGTAAGTTATTTTTCCTTAAACTTCCCTCCTAAAAGTTATTTTCCCTAAAATTTCCTCCTAAACTTGGAGGCGCGTGTTATACGCCGATAAATACGGTAAATGTTTTAGCTGGTAATTGTGGTATGAGGCAGTCTGGGTTTTTGGAGGTTAAAGGACTGTTGTATCGAGGAGCACAGTACAGAAGCCTGTTAACAGGAAGTGCCATTATGAAATGCTTTTTCCCCTACAGGTTTTTATAAAGAAACTCAAATATGATTTTTTTTTTTTTTTAAACTTAATGTATCTTAAAGACTATCCCCACCTTTTTTGCACTGTTACATCTATATTTAAGAGCTTAAAACATGGGACCACCACCAAACATTCTTCTCTCCTGCAGCCACTGTCACTTTTTTAAATTTGCATGGCTGTCGAATGAATGATAAGTTTGGCACCACACCAGGTTGACTCAATGGAATGTGCAGTTATCGTCCTACTCCAGAGTCCACTGACACTTCCTCCAACTCCATTTGTAGATTCATTTGCAAAAGTAAATGTATACTTTTCTTATAACACACTTTCTCACACACTTATAAGTTTACATACCCTGGCAGAATTTATGATTTCTTGGCCATTTTTCAGAGAATATGAATGATAAAACAAAAACATTTTTTACTCCTGGTTAGTGTTTGGCTGAAGCCATTTATTATGAATCAACTGGGTTTATTCTTTTTAAATCATAATGACAACAGAAACTACCCAAACGACCCTGATCAAAAGTTTTATATACCCTGGTGATTTTGGCCTGAAAACATGCACACAAGTTGACACATGGGTTTGAATGGCTATTAAAGGTAACCATCCTCACATGTGATCTGTTTGCTTGTAATTGGTGTGTGTGTGTGTGTGTGTGTGTGTGTGTGTGTGTATAAAAGGTCAATGAGTTTCTGGACTCCTGACAGACCCTTGCATCTTTCATCCAGCGCTGCACGGATGTTTCTGAATTCTGAGTCATGGGGAAAGCAAAAGAATTGTCAAAGGATCTGCGGGGAAAGGTAGATGAACTGTATAAAACAGGAAAGGGATATAAAAAGATATCTAAGGAATTGAGAATGCCTTTCAGCAGTGTTCAAACTCTAATCAAGAAGTGGAAAATGGGGGGGGGTTCTGTTGAAACCAAACCACGGTCAGGTAGACCAACTAAAATTTCAGCCACAACGGCCAGGAAAATTGTTTGGGATGCAAAGAAAACCCCGCAAATAACTTCAGGTGAAATACAGGACTCTCTGAAAACGTGGTGTGGCTGTTGTGTTTTTTTTTTTTTTTTTATTCATAACAATACAAGTTATACATTTATACATATGGCTGTTTCAAGATGCACAATAAGGAGGCACTTGAAGAAAGATGGGCTGCATGGTCTAGTCGCCAGAAGAAAGCCATTACTACGCAAATGCCACAAAGTATCCCACTTACAATATGCCAAATGGCACAGACACACAAGCCTCAAACCTTCTGGAGGGATGAGACCAAAATTGAGCTTTCTTTATCGTACACCACGGGACACAGAGCCAGTCATTACATAATGGGTTAAGGGTCACCAGCGGTGATTGGACACTGGCACAACCAATAGAATGCAGTTCCCCTCCATATAACCCCTCCCATCAGGGGAGCTCCTCAGTTTTTTCGCCAGTGTCTAAAGGTGTTGGA
Organism: Rana muscosa; assembly: GCA_029206835.1. Taxonomy (NCBI): domain Eukaryota; kingdom Metazoa; phylum Chordata; class Amphibia; order Anura; family Ranidae; genus Rana; species Rana muscosa. Next base: position 86,091,048 of record CM055116.1, on the reverse strand, counting down.
CGCGATAGGATGTGCTAAAGGAAAGCTCTGCCAAGGAGACCCTCTGGGGGTAAAAGAGCTATGCTTCTGGACCCATCCAAGACGCCTAAAGTAAGCCAAAACTGGATGGGATCCGGGCCTCACGAGTGAGGCGTCGCCTGTAATGTCTCTCTTCGGAGGACTGGGCTCTAAGATCCAGCACTTTCGCTACTTCGCTAAAGTCCTGGTAAGAGTTTTTTTACAAGGCCCAGGGGAGAGGCATCCTTTAAATAGGAACCCATATCCCTGAAGGTTGGCACACACAGCCCGCCGTGATGGGTGAAGATTGGTATCTGTCTGATTTTCAGCAGAAAAAAGCCTGCGGCGAGGATAAAGGTAAGAGGTTATAGTCCTAAACTAAGTTTAAGGACCTTTCCTAAGGATAAGTGGATGTCTTCTCTTATGCCGCCACTGGGGGAGTAAAGAGCTGAGTGTTAACTCACCTCGCTCTGTTCAGTGTCTGTTTCCTGGGACAAGCACACTGTGAGTTCCTCTGCTGCAGAGTCTTGCTTGGCCACCTCCCTCCTCCTCCTCTCGAATGGCCGACCAGACACCTGCAGAAGCTGGTAAGGATGGCAGGGTGCTGGATAAGGGAGCTTCCCTTGCACCGTAGTCGCCGCCATTGAGCTCTAGGAGCCGCGTGCGCTCACGGGGGCGCGCGTTATCGGCGGCAGGAGGGACGGAAGGTCGCGAGCATGCGCGGGCACGTGAGCGCGCGCAGGCACGTGAAAACGGCGCCTGTTTACAAAGGCATAAAGGTCTGCAGTGACCAGCAAGCTCACTCCTTTTGGGATACAGCAGCATTACAGGGACGTAAGACTCCATGTGGACAGGCTGAGTACTACCGAGACAGACACCCACTTTTGTGCATAAAACTGTGTGTTTAAAGTTGCATACTTTATGTAGATTGCTAAACTTAGCACAGTAGTATATGCATTTTTGGTACCTTGGTTTTTTTCTTAGCAGTATGCCTTCCAGGGGAAGAAATTCTGACAAAAGAGATAAAAAAGCACCGCCGCCTGAGACAGGAGGCTCTGGCTGTGCTGACTCGGTACCTTCCTCTCCTGTATTATCTGACGCAGCTGTACAGGATGAGCCATTACCACTATCAGGTATGGCAGCTTCCCCAGTGAAGCCTGGGCCTGCGTATGTCTGAGGACACTTTGTCAGCAGCCCTAAATAACCTAGAAGAGAGAATCGCCACATTAATCGCTAAGTCTTCTAAAAAGGACAGAAAGCGAAGCAGATCTCCTTCGGTGGTTGACCTCCTTTCAGAAAAAACTGAGAATGAGGAGGAAGAGGATGCTACACCGGAAGAGGATGAGGAGTCGGACAGATCAGGGATATTAGATGAGCCTTTCTCTGCATCCCAGATTCTGAAGTCGCAGGTGCAATGTTATGCTGGAACATTGCGTTCTGCATTTAAGTTACCCTCTTCGGAGGTAACTGAATCACCTGTCTCCTCCCGGAGTTCATTAAGATCCCTGCAGGGTGCAGGCTCTTTCCCGGTTCATCCATTACTAGAGGATCTGATTTACGCAGACTGGCAACACCCAGATAAGCGTTTCTCGCCTCCAAAAAAGTTTGACATTCTTTATCCTATGGAGGAGAAGTTTTCAAAGAAATGGAGCCTGCCTTCTGTAGACGCAGCTATTTCTTGTGTAAATAAGAACCTGACGTGTCCGATCTGAGAAAAAGTTGGAATCTTTACTTAAATCTTCCTTTCTTTTAGCCGGCTCAGTTACCCAGCCTGCTGTAGCAGCAGTGGGGATGGGTCAGGTCATCAGACAGCAGGTAAAACAGGGGCTGAAGGATCTGCCTCAGGAACAGGCCATATTATGGGAGTTTGCCTAAACCCTTATGTTTTACAGTGGATGCCATGAGAGATTCTATTCTACAAGCATCACGCCTTACACTCCAGCTGGTGCATATGCGCAGAGTTCTTTGGTTAAAGCATTGGTCAGCAGAAGATCCATGCAAAAGACTCTTGGCCAGTTTCCCCAAAAGATATCAAGCGGTAAAACCACTCTTTTACCTGAGAGAAAGGAAAAACAAGAGGCCTTGTTTTAAACGTTTTCTTTCCCCGGCTCCGGGGGAAACCTGCCTCCAGCCAGTGGCGGCGGCATTTTCAGCCAGCCACAGAAGCCAAAGGAATCGGGCTCAGAAGAACAAGAAGCCATGGGGTTCAAGAGCTAACAAGCAAGGCCCCAAAGCCTCTCTGTGAAGGGGCGCCCCTGCTCGGCCAAGTGGGGGGAAGGCTTCGTCAGTTTTCAGCGGCATGGCAGACAGAAATCCAAGACAAGTGGGTAGTATCTACAATATCCTCAGGGTACAACCTGGAATTTCGAGAGATCCCATCTTCTCAGTTCCGAAGTTCAAGACTCTCCAAAGATCCACAAAAAGAGGATCCTTCTTCAAAAGTTTTTTGATCACTTACTGTCTCAAGGGGTGGTTACAGAAGTACCCCTAAAGGAGCAAGGTTCAGGTTTTTATTCAAACCTCTTTGTGATTCCAAAACCAAATGGACACGTCAGACCCATCTGGGATCTAAGATCTCTAAATCGGTTTCTGAACATACGCCATTTTCGAATGGAAACGGTAAGGAGGCGACCACGGATCCAACAAGGCGGACAATGCATGGCGCCCATAGACATCAAGGACGCATATTTACATATACCGATACATCCCGCTCACCAAGAATTCTTAAGAATTGCGGTAGAACATCGCCAGTTCCAATTTGTGGCCCTGCCCTTTGGTGTGGCTACTGTGCCCAGAGTATTTACAAAGGTCCTAGCTCCTCTGTTAGCAAATCTGAGGACACAGGGCAATAGCGGTAACAGCCTATCTAGATGATCTACTTGTAATAGATCAGTCGGTGGCAGGATTAAATTGCGCTGTGCTCACTACAGTAAAGTATCTGGAGCATTTAGGATGGATTGTAAACCTACAAAAATCTGCTCTGCAAGCCCAAAGAAGGGTAGAGTATTTGGGCCTGATCATAGACACAGCCCAAAGGAGAGTATTCCTACCAGAGCCAAAGATACAGTCTCTGATAGACCTGATCCACAAGATCAAGGCAAAAAAGGGGCCGTCAATTCGCCTTTGCATGAGGCTACTAGGGAAGATGGTGGCCTTGTTCGAGGCTGTCCCTTACGCCCAGTTTCATTCGAGACTACTGCAAAGCACTATCTTAACTACCTGGAACAAAAAAGATTCAAGCGCTGGATGTTCCCATGCACCTGTCTCCACAAGTGCGCCAAAGTTTCAACTGGTGGCTAGAGACAAAGAACCTACGGAAGGGAAGATCCTTCCTCCCAGTCACCTGGAAGGTGGTGTCTACGGATGCCAGCCTATTAGGCTGGGGAGCAGTGTTCAAAAAAGCTTCAGCCCAGGGAACCTGGGCCAAGACACAAAAGAGCCTGCCCAGCAACGTACTGGAGATCTGGGCAGTATATCTAGCCCTCAAAACCTGGACACACAGGTTATAGGGCCACCCGGTTCGGATTCAATCCGACAATGCTACTGCAGTAGCTTGCATCAATCACCACGGAGGCACCCGCAATCGGGGTGCTCAGAAGGAGGTGAAGCGAATTTTAGCATGGGCAGAAGATCATGTTCCTTGTCTATCTGCAATCTTCATCCCAGGGATAGAAGACTGGCAAGCGGACTATCTAAGTCGCCAGCAGCTATCACCAGGAGAGTGGTCTCTCCACCCAGATATCTTTCAGGCCATATGCCAGAGATTGGGGACCCCGGATGTAGACTTGCTAGCTTCCAAGTTCAACAAAAAGTTGGACAACTTTGTGTCCAGGACAAGAGATCCTCTAGCCTACGGAACAGATGCTCTAATAATTCCCTGGAATCAGTTCTCACTGATCTATGCATTCCCCCCCGATCCCTCTCTTACAAAGACTACTTTGCAGGATCAAAAAGGAGGGAATACCAGTAATCCTAGGGGCACCAAATTGGCCCAGGAGGCCTTGGTACGCCGTAATCGTAAAGATGATGGTAGGAAGACCCTGGAAGCTTCCGCTGCGACACGACCTGCTGTCGCAAGGCCCAGCAGTATTCCATCCTTCCTTACAAAAGCTAAATTTAACGGTCTGGCTGCTGAGACCCACATTTTGAAGAAACGAGGGGTCTCTGGTCCAGTTCTTTCTACGCTCATTAATGCTAGAAAGCCAGCCTCCAGATTTATCTACTATAGAGTCTGGAAAACATAAGTTTCCTGGGTGAATCCAGAAGATGGAATCCTCAGAAATATGAAATAAGCAGGATTCTTGCTATTGCCAGTTAGGAGTGGATATGAAATAAGCCCTCAGTACCATCAAGGGTCAAATATCGGCTCTATCAGTCTTCTTTCAGAGACCATTGGCATCTCATTCCCTAGTTCGGGCGTTCATTCAGGGGGTACTGAGGATAAATCCGCCAGTCAGGTCTCCCTTGTGCCCATGGGATTTGAATTTGGTGTTGTCAGTGTTGCAAAAGCAACCTTTTGAACCTATTCACCATATTCCTTTAATTATTTTAGTAGGAGATTGGCCTTTTTGATTGCTATTGCTTCTGCTAGAAGAGTATCAGAACTAGCAGCTCTTTCTTGTAAAGAGCCTTATCTAATTTGTCACAAAGACAAAATTGTACTATGACCCCATCCTGCCTTTTTACCTAAGGTGGTGTCGGTTTTTCATTTGAATCAAGACCTTGTTCTGCCTTAACTTTTCCCCCGCCGTCCGCGGGTCTGGAAAAAAGTATTTCACTCTCTAGATCTAGTGAGAGCGGTAAAGGTGTATCTGCAGGCAACCGTTCAGCTATGTAAAACAGATGTTTTGTTTATTTTTCCACATGGTCCCAAGAAGGGCCAAGCGGCAGCAAAATCCACCATTTCCAGGTGGATTCGACAAGTAATTGTTCAAGCTTATGGTTTAAAGAACAGGACTCCTCCTTTTTCTGTTAAGGCGCACTCTACCAGGGCGATAAGTGCTTCATGGGCAGTGCATCACCAGGCTTCGATGGCTCAGATCTGTAAAGCTGCAACTTGGTCTTCAGTCCACACATTTTCCAAATTCTATCAAATAGATGTGAAGGGACATGAGGATTCCGCCTTCGTGCGAAGTGTGCTGCAGGCAGCAGTATAGGGCTTCTTGTCCGCAAGCGGCCTGCTTGATCTGGGTCTCCCACCCTTCATATTGAGCATTGCTCTGGGACGTCCCATTATGTAATGACTAGCTCTGTGTCCCGTGGTGTACGATAAAGAAAACAGGATTTTTATAACAGCTTACCTGTAAAATCCTTTTCTTGGAGTACACAACGGGACACAGAGGTCCCCCCCTTCTTATGGGAACCTTACTGCTTTGCTACAAAAACCTGAGGAGCTCCCCTGATGGGAGGGGTTATATGGAGGGGAACTGCATTCTATTGGTTGTGCCAGTGTCCAATCACCGCTGGTGACCCTTAACCCATTATGTAATGACTGGCTCTGTGTCCCGTGGTGTACTCCAAGAAAAGGATTTTACAGGTAAGCTGTTATAAAAATCCTGTTTTTTGGACACAACCATAAACACTACATTTGGAGAGGAGTCAACAAGGCCTATGATGAAAGGTACACCATTCCTACTGTGAAACACGGAGGTGGATCGCTGGTGTTTTGGGGATGTGTGAGCTACAAAGGCACAGGAAATTTGGTCAAAATTGATGGCAAGATGAATGCAGTATGTTATCAAAAAATACTGGAGGAACATTTTGCATTCATCAGCCAGGAAGCTGTGCATGGGACGTACTTGGCCATTCCAACATGACAATGATCCAAAACACAAGGCCAAGTCGACCTGTTATTGGCTCCTGACCTCAATATCATTGAGCCACTCTGGGGAGATCTCAAAAGTGCAGTTCATACAAGACAGCCCAAGAATTTCCAGGAACTGGAGGCTTTTTGCCAAAAGGAATGAGCAACTTTACCATCTGAAAAGATAAAGAGCCTCACCCACAACTTTAAGCTGTCATTGACGTTAAAGGGGGCAATACACGGTATTAAGAACGGGGGTTTGTAAACTTTTTTTGATCAGGGTCATTTGGGTAGTTTCTGTTGTGATTGATTTAAAAAGAGTAAACAGTTGATAATAAATGGCTTCATCCAAACACCAACCATGAGTGAAAAATACACGCACACGTGTGTGTGTGTGTGTGTGTGTGTTTTTTATATTTTACACACTGCCTGGAAAAAGTATTCATATCCCTTTTACATTTTCCACACTTTGTCATGTTACAACCAAAAACGTAAATGTATTTTCTGTTTTAGACCAGTGTTTCTCAACTCCAGTCCTCAAGGTGCCCCAACAGGTCATGTTTTCAGACTTTCCATTATTTTGCACAGGTGATTTAATCGGTTTCACTGCCTTAGTAATTACCACAGCTGTTTCATCTGAGGGAAATCCTGAAAACATGACCTGTTGGTGTGCCTTGAGGACTGGAGTTGAGAAACACTGTTCTAGACGAACGCAAAGTGGCACATAATTGTTAAGTGGGAGGAAAACTGACTGGTTTTCAAAGTGGGTTTTTTTTTTTTTTTTTTACAAATATACTTTTGTAGAACCACCTTTCACAGCAATTACAGCCATAAAGTCTTTTTGGGGATGTCTCTACAAGCTTTGTACATCTAGAGTGATATTTTTGCCCGTTCTTCCTAGCAAAATAGCTCAAGCTCTGTCAAATTGGATGGAGAGAGTCTGTGAACAGCAATTTTCAAGTCTTGCCACAGATTCTCAATTGGATTTAGGTCTGGACTTTGACTGGTCCATTCCAACACATGGATATGCTTTGATCTAAACCATTCCATTGTAGCTCTGTCTGTGTGTTTAGGGTCGTTGTCCTGCTGGAAGGTGAACCTCCGCCCCAGTCTTATGCAGACTCCAACGGGTTTTCTTCTAAGATTACCCTGTATTTGATTTGGCTCCATCCATCTTCCCATCAACTCTGACCAGCTTCCCTGTCCCCGAGGGCTTTCACACTGGAGCGGTGCGCTAGCAGGATGGTAAAAAAAAGTCCTGCTAGCCGCACCTTTGCAGCGCTGTAGGAGTGGTGTATACACCGCTCCTAAAGCGCCCTTGCCCATTGAAATCAATGGGTAGTGCGGCTGTACCGCCGGCTTAGCGGCGCTTTGCAGGCAGTTTTTTAACCCTTTATCGGCCGCTAGCGGGGGGTTAAAAGCGCCTCGCTACCGGCTGAAAATCGCGGCAAAAACAACGGTAAAGCGCCGCTAAAAATAGCAGCACTTTCCTGCCAACGCCCACGACGCCCCAGTGTGAAAGTACCTTTAGTTTTCCGCCACACATAGAACTTTTTGGCTTAAAAGCAAAACGCTATTTTGGTCTCATCTGACCAGAGCACCTTCTTCCACATGCTGTGTCTCCAACATGGCTTCTCGCAAACTGAAAACAATACTTTTTTTATGGCTTTCTTTTAACAATGACTTTCTTCTTGCCATAAGCTCAGGTTCACACTGGGCTGCGGGAATGAAGCTGTGCGAGTTCAGCTGAATTCGCACGATTTCACTCCCGCCTGTCAGTCCTGATTTTGGCCACGATTTACAGAGACATCTGTGCAGTTTCTGCACAGATGTCGATGTAATTCGCGGGCCAAAATCGCAAAAAGTAGTACAGCAACTCCTTTTTTAAATCGATGCAGCGTCGCATCGATTAGGACGGTGCCATTGCCGCCAATTTGACATGTGATTTGACATGTGATTTGACATGTGATTTGACATGTGATTTGACATGTCAAATCGCACCAGTGTGAACCAGGGCTAAAGGCCAGATTTGTGGAGTGCTCGGCTAATGCCGCGTACACATGACCGTTTTTCATGACGAGAAAAATGCAATTTTTTTTTATTTGGTCATTAAAAACGATCGTGTGTAGACTCGAGCATTTTTCACGACGTGAAAAATGGGCATTAAAAATTTGGAGCATGCTCTAATTTTTTCTCGTCGTTTTTCTCGTCATGAAAAACGCCCGTGTGTAGGCTTTAACGACGTGAAAAAAACACGCATGCTCAGAAGCAAGTGATGAGACGGGAGCGCTCATTCTGGTAAAACTAGTGTTTGTAATGGAGATAGCACATTCGTCACCCTGTAATGGACTGACCAAACTTTACTAACACAAGGATCAGCAAAAGCAGCCCAGAGGGTGGTGCCATCCGAATGGAACTTCCCCTTTATAGTGCCGTTGTACATTTCGGACGTCACCGCGCTTTGCTCTAGCATTTTTTTTTTTTTTTTTTTTTCATGATCGTGTGTAGGCAAGGCAGGCTTGAGAAGAATCGCGTTGAGAAAAACGTTGTTTTTTTCAATGACATTAAAAACGGTCGTGTGTACGCGGCATAATAGTTGTCTTGTGGACAGATTCTCCCACCTGAGCAGCTCCTCCAGAGTTACCATGGGCCTCTTGGCTACTTCTGATTAATGCTCTCCTTGCCCGGCCTGTCAGTTTAGGTGGACTCCCATTTGTTTGTAGGTTTGCAGTTGTGCCATACTCCTCCTTCTTTTTTTTTTTTTCCCATTTTCGGATGATGGTTTGAACAGTGCTCTGTGAGATGTTAAAATCTTGGGATATTTTTTATAAACCCTAACTCTGCTTTAAACTTCTCCACAACTTTATCCCTGACCTGTCTGTTGTGTTCCTTGGCCTCAGGATGCTGTTTGTTCACTAAGGTTCTTGAAGAAACCTCTGAGGGCTTCACAGAACAGCTGTATTTATACTGAGATTAAATTACACACAGGTGGACTCTATTAATTGGGTGACTTCTGAAGGCAATTGGTTATACTAGATTTTAGTTAGGGGTATCGGAGTGAAGGGGGCTGAATACAAATGTACGCCACACTTTTTGGATATTTTGTAAAAAAAAATTGAAAACCATTTATCATTTTCCTTCCACTTCACAATTATGTGCCACTTTGTGTTGGTCTATTACATAAAATCCCAATAAAATACATTTATGTTTTTGGTTGTAACATGACAAAATGTGGAAAATTTCAAGGGATATGAATACTTTTTTTCAAGGCACTATGTATATGTTTAATAAATATATATAGTTAGTGTGTGTGTGTGTAATAAACCTAAAAATGAAACACACTTCCTGATAATGACCTGTAGATGGTGGTCTTGCTCCATTTTTTTGTATTTGTACTTGCTCTGTTGGCTCTTTCCATCCAATTATCTTACCTGTAACATTTCTATACCTATATTATTAGAGATTTTTTTTTTTTTTTATAAGTCAGCAGCTACAAATACTGCAGCTGCTGACTTTTAATATATGGACACTTGCCTGTCCAGCACACCCACGTTGTCGGCAGCAGAAGCCGATCTGTCCGTCAGCTCACGGGTGCTGCCGCCGCCATCTTCGGTAAGGGAATTCGGAAGTGAAGCCTTGTGGCTTCACTTCCTAGTTCCCTACTGTGCATGCGCGAGTCGGCTGCGCTATCCCACTGGTCCCTGCTGTCTTCTGGGACCCGTGTGTCTCCCAGAAGACAGCGGGGGGGCGGGGATGGAGTAGGCGCCAGACGTGGCGTAGATCACTGCGTTGATCTATGCCCGGAAGTGGGTGCAAATGCCTGTATTGTACAGGTATCTGCTCCCTCCTCCCCCCTGAAAGGTGCCAAATGTGACACACCGGAGGGGGCGTGTTCCAAAAAGTGGAAGTTCCATTTTTGGGTGGAACTCCACTTAGTGTGTGTGTGTGTGATAATAGTGATAGTGACCAAGGCTGGGCATAGACTGCTTGAATCTTGGTTCTTAAGCCTGCAAAATAAAAAAAATCCCTTGATTTTCCCATCTATGCCAACAGAATTAATGGAGATGTCATCATTGTATTTGGGCAGCCATGGTGGGTGTTGGCACTGCAGAACAGTGATAGGACACCGTCAATGTTTGGCTAAAACAAAATTTCAAACCGTTTAGCTGATTATTGCATTGAAATTTGTTGAGCCGGGTGGTATTTGTAGGGCCCTCCCCATTTCTAATTTTAGCTGATTTAACAGTAATCTGTCCAAATTCGAGTGGTCTATGGCCATCACTAGTAGATCTGAGTAGGCCTTTGCAAATCTGTCTTTAGGATTTCAAAAGTAGAGGACACGCACGCACGCTTTCATATACTTTTCCAAAATGAAATGTAACTTCCTTTTGCGATCTTTGTCAGTAGTTGTGTTTTTTTTTTTTGTTTTGTTTTTTAAAGTCCCCATTGTATTCTTCATATTTTCAATTGCATGTAGTGGATATCGCCTGGCCCCTAAATGCCTACCAATAAGGCAGGTTTGCTTTTTAACCACTTCAGCACCGGAGGATTTGGCTGCCCAATGACGGGCCATTTTTTTGCGATTCGGTACTGCGTCGCTTTAACTGACAATTGCGCAGTTGTGCGACGTAGCTCCCAAACCAAATTGACTTCCTTTTTTTTCCCCCCACAAATAGAGCTTTCTTTTGGTGGTATTTGATCACCTCTGCGATTTTTTTTTTTTTTTTTTAATTTTATTTTATATTTTGCGCTATAAAGAGTGACAATTTTGAAAAAAAAGCAATATTTTTTTTACATTTTGCTATAATAAATATCCCCAAAAAATATATATAAAAAAAACCCCCCCTTTTCTCCTCAGTTTAGGCCGATACGTATTCTTCTACATATTTTTGGTAAAAAAAATCGCAATAAGCATATATTGATTGGTATGCCCAAAAGTTATAGCGTCTACAAAATAGAAGATAGATAGATAGATAGATTTATGGCATTTTTAGTAATTTTTTTTTTTATTTTTTTTATTACCGGTATTTTTATTTTTTTACTAGTAATGCCGATGATCTGCGATTTTTATAATTTTTTTTATCGTGACTGCGACATTATGGCAGACACATCGGACACTTTTGACGCTATTTTGGGACCATTGTCATTTATACAGCGATCAGTGCTATAAAATGCACTGATTACTGTGTAAATGACACTGGCAGGGAAGGGGTTAAACACTAGTGGACGAGGAAGGGGTTAAGTGTGTCCTACGGAGTGATTCTAACTGTGAAGGGGGCTGGGCTACCAGTGACATGACATTGATCATTGCTCCCGATTACAGGGAGCAGAAGATCACTGTCCTGTTACAAGGCAGAACAGGGAAATGCCTTGTATACATGGGCATCTCCCCGTTCTGCAGCTCCATGACAAGATCGTGGGACACCGGCGGACATAGAGTCCGCGGGCACGGTCACGGAGCTTGCAGCAGGGGCGCGCGCCTGCACAGCTGCAAATTCAAAAGGGACGTACAGGTACGTCCCTTTTGCGCAGCCATGCCATTCTGCCGATGTAAATGTTTATGCGGCGGTCGGCAAGTGGTTAATGATTAATATTTCTATAGCCCTTTTCTCCCTAGGGAATCAAAGCGTTTACAATCTAGTACTGGGGCAGATAGGTCAGGGCAGCCATCTTGGGCGCACTCAGTAGAATATCATACTAGGTCCAATTTTAGACGGGAGGCAATTAACCTACCAGCATGGAGGAAACCAACACAAGCACGGGGAGAGCATGCAAATGCCATGCCAGTGTCAAGGCTGGAATTCTAACCAAGGACGCCAGTGCTGTAAGATAGAAGTGGTAACCACTAGGCCACAGTGCTACTTGACAAATCTGTTCCACTGAATGCAGTGAAACATTCTAAGCCAGGTTCCCCTAAACAATTGATGGTGGTCAAGTGCTTGGGCATTTAGCCATCTCATTGGCCAGGATAATGACTTATTCTGGCCATTAAAATGAAAAAAACGCCAAAGCGCGAAACACACCCAGCGTTAATGTGTGTTAAGCCGTGTTTGCATGCGTTTTACTGCCTAAACACTCCCATCTTGAATGGTTTTTTTTTTTTTCTGCGGTCAGTAAAAGAGCATTTTTTTGCCTCTAAACTGTGTTTTAAAGCTTGTGTGCATGGACACTTAGGGGTAGATTTACTAAAACTGGTGCACTCAGAATCTGTTGCAGCTGTGCATTGTAACCCATCAGCTTTTAGCTTCAGCTTGTACAATTAGGCTCCAAAGTCACGCAATTTTTTGAGTGCGACTTTTACACTCTCTGGCACTCAAGTTTGCATCAAAGTAGTACAGGAACCTTTTCAAAATCCCTGTTTAAGTCGCATAGATTTGAACAGGTTTCATTGAAATCAATAGGCTGCGACTTGTGACGCGACTGTGTCCAAAGTCGCATCGCCAGTCCTAAAGCTTTGACCATAAAATCTAGAAGCTGATTGGTTACTATGCACAGCTGCACCAGATTCTGTATGCACCTGTTTTAGTAAAACCTCCCCATAGGCTTTTATTGGGTTCAGGGGCTTTGGAAAAAACACTAAAAGCTCCAAAAACGTCAGTTTAGGAGCAGCAGTGTGCATGAGTTGTGTATTATAGAAGAGCTAAAAATATACTATACTTTTTCTAGATTTTGGCTGATCTATTTTTTCTTTCTTTTTTTCTTTCCAATGATCCAGGGCCCTGTGGTTACAGATAATGGAAATTTTCTTCTAGACTGGAAGTTTGACCGTGTTCAGGATTGGAATACAGTTAATACAGCCATCAAAATGATTCCTGGTAAGGTGTCAGAACTTGTAATATCTCACATATCCTGTGGGTGGCAGCATCGTACTGTCATTACTCAGTTTGTAGGGTGTATCTTGAAGCAGATTTTCTAAATTTCTGAGACTGGTCACACATGAGGCCTCTTTAGGGACACGCACCTAGAGAAATGATACAGGCTGGCATTTCTTATCTTTCTGGAAAAAAATGAAATTTCATGGATCTTTCCTTTTTAATTCTTTCCTGGAACATGCATGTTGCCAGTGAAGTCGGAACTCCTGGCTGTCATTCTTTCAGCTCCGTTACTTCGAGTTGAAGGCATTAGATCTAGAAGGAAGGTCCGGCAACTTGCACATTAAGAAGGCAAATAGAAAATACTGTTTAATTGCTGCTTTCCCCGCTTCTGTTTTCAATGGAGGTTGTTGGATCGGACATGTGATGACAATGAAATACTGCAGGAGGCGTCCCGCTGACTGCATGGAAATGAGCCGTCCCAATCTGTGCTTTTTTTTTTTTTTTTTTTGTGCAACTAATGGTTGGCTACAAGTTGCACGTGGAAACCGTGATTGTGCCACCAAGGAAGTCAAAGTGAGAGCAACAATTCTCATAGTTAACTTTTAAACTGATAACATTTTAAAGCTTTGCCAAAAAAAAAAAACGAAGGTACCAAAGATTTTCAATTTTTTTTTTTATTTTTTTTTTAGGGTATGTGCAATTTTAACCAGTTTCCGACCGCCCTATAGCACGTTTACTGCTATAGCCGTGCTGCACAGGATCGTGTGTGTGTATTCATAATCACGATCCTGCACTTCTGGGTATCGCCTGCGAGTGCGCATCGGTTCTACACATCGGTTGCTGATCAGCGGACCTGATGTCCACCAGCACCTGCTGATCATTCTGTAAGCAGGCAGAAGGGCAATCTACCTAGAGTATGTAAGGAAGGCATTGATCCTGGGTTCCTGCAAAGCAGCGACACGGATCTATGCCTTCCTGTAGTAAAAGTATCTTCCCTACAGTAGTAAAACACTGGCTAGGCACACAGTTAACCCTTTGATTGTCCCTGATGTTAACCCCTGAGAGAGAGAGCGAGAGAGACTAAGAAGCTGTGCAAATATTGTGCGATATAAAAAATTGCAGCTGCTACCGTTTTATTATTCAGGGCCTCTGCCCTCAGAAAATATATAGGAGGGAATTATTATTATTCAGGATTTATGTAGTGTCAACGGTTTACGCAGCACTTTACAATGTATAGGGGAAATGGTACAATACAGTTCAATACTGAGAGAATGAGAGCCCTGCTCACCTCCCCCACTCTTTAGCTTACAATCTAAAGAGTGGGGGAGGTGGTAAAAAAGATAATAGCTGCTGGAATGTTCTGGTGAAGGTGGGGTAGGCTTCCCTAAAAAGTGAGTTTCTAAGGATCGCCTAAAGGTGGACAGGGTAGAGGCTGACTGGACATACTGGGGCAGGGAGTTCCAGAGGATGGGAGAGGGTTCTGGAGACGTCCTGGAGGAAAGCATGGATGGCAGTAACAAGGGAGCTAGAGAGCCAGCAGGAGGTCCTGGGAGGAGCGTAGAGGACAGTTTGGGCGATATCTGCAGATGAGGTTGGGGATGTAGCTGGAGGTGATGTGGATGGCCTTGTATGTTATGGTTAGTAGTTTGAATTTTATACTGTGGGGTAAAGGATTTAATAAAGCTGCTGCGCCACTTTTCTGGCATTTTATTCCTCTTTTTGTGTTGCGCCAAAATTAAAAAGCATTTGTGATACTTTTTGGTTCTGAAAGCGACTCGTGCACCGATTCAGGTAGTTCTAAAATGCACCACATTTACATTGTGTCGCACTGCGTGTTCCAAATGTAAAAGTGGAGCTAATTGAGACCAAATCTGTTGGTGCACCGAGAAAAACTGGCTCATACAGATTTTGCGAAAGTGTCTCGTGCACATTTTAAAAGTGGCGCAGTGTGAGCCAAATTCAAGTATAGGTTCTAGACCGGTACATAAATTTGGCGCATTCTTTACCACTTTTAGAATACATGAGTGATGCTTTCGCAAAATCTGCCTGTGCCAATCTTTATGAATTCCAGAATAATGTTTTGGGGGTTCGAAGTAATCTACTAGCAAAAAAAAATGCATTCCCCCCCCCCATGTACACATGTCACTTTAGACCCGTAGAAACGCATAACTGCATACAGTCATTTTCACCCTTTCATGCCTATGAGCAGCTGTATGCGGGCCCAGGACATCCCTTGCACCAAAATATATGCAGTATGTTTTACGCTTCCTGGGTGATTGTGTTAATGAATCTTTATTCACTTCAGCCTGCGTGACGTACCCATGTGTCACAAGGTTGAAGTGGTAATACCAGGATGATGCCTGCGGCTACAGGCATCATCCTTGAATATTCTAAATTTTTTGCTGCTGGCAACACAAAAATCTGATGCTTTTAAAGGTAGAGAAGAGATCTGGGGTCTACTAGTAAAAAAGAACCCATTACTGGCCATGCTATCACAAGGGATGTTTCTCCCTTATGGTAGCAATAAAAGTGATTTAAAAAATTTAAGAGACCGTGTTTAAAATTTTTAAAACAAATTTAAATATAATATAGAAAACATTTTAAGTGCCCTCACCCCACTGTTGGTGCTTGGGGCTTAAGTGGTTAAAATATTGGATAAGACCAATGGTTCTAGACCAGAACGATATTAATTTTGGGCAGGACCACCAGATCTGAAAAACATCACCTCCTGTGATTGCAGCCTTTAAAATATCTTTCACAGGACACTTATTGCAATTCGTGCATCCACCCAGCATCACCAAAAGATGTTAAAGGAACATTTTGGCTGTTCTAGACCAGGTTTTGCTCCAAACTTCCAGGGCATTTATTGCATTAGGTCTCTCTTCTATTTCCAGTAAGGCAAACGGGTATTCATATTGACTAGATATAATTATGGGGTAGCCCAGCATGTAAAGGCAGACCTGTTCAAAGACTGATTTAATGTTGGGGAAAATCTGGGTTCCTAGAAAGAGGTAAATCCAGTGTCTAATCTGAAGGGATGCATTTTCCACCTAAGGAACTTAAATCCAACCAGGTTGGAAAGTGACACAAGGTTATGAAATGGCAGCCATGGATCAAGCAAAAGACCCACTTGGTAAAATAAGGGTTATTGGCAGAAAAGTCAAAAAAAAGAAAATATATTAAATTTCATAAAAACACTTTATCGAGACCCATAGTTTCAAACTATGGAACATCAAAGGGATGGAGAGAGGGTGGTCACTCGGTTTGAGGGAGCAAAGTTTGTGAATTTCATCAGAAGTTAGGAGTTCCAAAAAGACCCAAAGGGTGTACTTTGTGGTGTGCAGTGATGAAAACAGAGATTTGAGCTGCTTTTATAATATTTCTCCACGTTGGAGACACTTGAATCTTCTTGCGACACAAGGTATTTGGGGTCATTTATGTGCCCAAATAAAGGGGAAAAATTATTTTAAGCATCCATATGTAATGGGGTAGAACCCATACAGGCAAGGTTCTAAAGTAGTACTGGGCAGGATCAGGTCTGCAAAACCATGCACAGGGATCAAGGTAAGGGGTAATAGTTGGTGGCAAAATGTATAGAATAATAGAGTAATTTTCACCCCCAGAGTTGAGCACATTCGAGCAAAGGAAAAAAATGTAACTGAATTTGAGCCATCCCAACAGACAAACGAGTTTAGTGCTGTTGACATGGTATGGTTAATTTGGAGCCCAAAAAATTGTGGATATTGGTGACAAAGTGTACGACAAAGCTTAGTGAGGCATATTTGCGCATTGGTAAGGGTTATCAGGGCATCATCAGATTTAAAAATTTTGCCTAACAACTTCAAATCTACATTAGGTAGAGATATGGGATGAAATCCCTGACGTTCCTTGAATAATTTTGGATATAGTTTTTGTGAGTTTGGAGGCAGAATGGGGATGGGCAGGATCCTGATTTGGAAGTATTAACAAATTTTGTGAAATGTGGCGTAAGGAAGGAGGTTTTTTTTTTTTTTTTTTATAGTAAACAGCCATGAACCTTTCCAGGGTTAAAAATAATTAATGGCCAGGAGGTTTCGGTTTGGGTGCCGTCAGCACTAAAACAAAATCTGCCTGCCTTTTCCCAGAGAGATGGAAGATGTTTTAGACATGTGCACTGCCAAAACATTTGTTAGTTTTCGTTTTCGTTTCATTCTTTTTTTTATTTTTATTTTTTTTTTCGTTTTTCGGGTCCTTCGTTTATGATCGCAATTAGTAAATTCGTACATTCGTAAGTTTATACATTCGTAAATTTGTAAAATTTGGAAATTCGAAAACCCGAAAATCTGAAAAAATAACTTAAATTTTAGGTATTGTAATTTCCTTTTCAAAGCGAATGTAACGAATACAAATTTATCCGAAGTTACGCATAACCTGAAATAAAAAATGGCACATCTAAACAAATGGAACGGAACAAATTAATAATAATAAATAATAAAACTTTTTTATTATTATTGTTGTTTTTTATTAATTCATTACGTTCCATTCGTTTAGATACGGCATTCATTATTTCGGAAAACAATTCTTAACTTCGTTAAGTTCACTAACAGCCAAATTTGAAAGGAAATTCCAATACCTATAATTTAATAGTTAGTAATAGTTAAGTTATTAATAAATTATTATTTCAGATTTCCGAATGTGCGAATCTACGAATTTTCGAATATTCGTTAAAATTCGTTAAACGAGTTTTCGTTAATTCGGATATTTCCGAATTAACGAATTTGTCGAAATTCGGAACTAAACAAATTGCACATGTCTAGTAAAGGGTGGTACAGAAGTCTGCAAAAATGGAGACTGTTTTCGATGGGTCAGAGGGGAGTTCACCAGCCTTTATGCCCAATCTAAATGGGGTAAATGGCTTTAGAGAGTATCTTAGTCTGTTGGCCAACATGGGGCGTGATTTGTTGGCACTCATAACTAAAACACTAATATTAGTGTTTTAGTTCTGCATAATGCTTCCTCAGTCTCTAAGGCAGTGGGGGTCGAATGACGATTTGCCAGGGGTCACCGAATCCTGGGCTGTTCCTGAAGCCTGCACCCCTCTCCCAGCCTTTTCACAGCCGCCCATTCAGTACACAGCATTGCTGGGTGGCAGAGACTAGAGGTCAGCTGACTGGTGGGGAATGTGAAGTGGGAGGGGCTGAAGGAGACCCCATCTTCTTTTTTCGGTAGAGGTGTCACTGCTACGAGACTCCACAAAGTCGGAGACAGTGAAGCCGGAGACAGTGAGCAACACTACCTGTGATTAGAGTTGCCATTTAAAAGTCCCCACTACAGTTCTCAGATCCGCAGATGACCTTGATCAAGAGCACGTAAGTTGGCGGATCCCAACTCCCCGCCAGCACTGCCACTCATCCCAACTCCCCGCCAGCACTGCCACTCATCCCAACTCCCCGCCAGCACTGCCACTCATCCCAACTCCCCGCCAGCACTGCCACTCATCCCAACTCCCCGCCAGCACTGCCACTCATCCCAACTCCCCGCCAGCACTGCCACTCATCCCAACTCCCCGCCAGCACTGCCACTCATCCCAACTCCCCGCCAGCACTGCCACTCATCCCAACTCCCCGCCAGCACTGCCACTCATCCCAACTCCCCGCCAGCACTGCCACTCATCCCAACTCCCCGCCAGCACTGCCACTCATCCCAACTCCCCGCCAGCACTGCCACTCATCCCAACTCCCCGCCAGCACTGCCACTCATCCCAACTCCCCGCCAGCACTGCCACTCATCCCAACTCCCCGCCAGCACTGCCACTCATCCCAACTCCCCGCCAGCACTGCCACTCATCCCAACTCCCCGCCAGCACTGCCACTCATCCCAACTCCCCGCCAGCACTGCCACTCATCCCAACTCCCCGCCAGCACTGCCACTCATCCCAACTCCCCGCCAGCACTGCCACTCATCCCAACTCCCCGCCAGCACTGCCACTCATCCCAACTCCCCGCCAGCACTGCCACTCATCCCAACTCCCCGCCAGCACTGCCACTCATCCCAACTCCCCGCCAGCACTGCCACTCATCCCAACTCCCCGCCAGCACTGCCACTCGTCACATTCCCCCCACCCCCACCAAGGAGTAAGAGAAGGAATAAAAATAGAGAATACATGTAAGGGAGAAGAAAAGAGGGAGGAAAAAAGAGAAAGGGAGAGAGAGAATATGAGAGAACAAGAAAGATGGCTAGAGAGAGAGGAATGGGGGAAAAAAGACAAATTAGGATAGAGAGAGCTAAAAGGGAAAGATAGGAGAACAAAGAGAGAGTGGTACATCCAGAAATGTACCATAAGGTTTTTTTTTTTACTGTATGAGTGGAAGGGACTCTGGGAGCGCTAAATATCCGTAGGTTACAGGGGCAAATTACTTGTCTTGGGTGCTGACAACCCATGCTACGAATAGAATTTTACTGTTGGGGGTCCCCACAACTTGAGAAAATTTATTAAGGGGTCACAGCACTAGAAAGGTTGAGAACCACGGCAGGGCTTTTGAAGTGTACTCCTATGGAAAATTTCTTGGCATGTGAACTTCAACTCCTCTATGTGCATTTTGGCTGTTCATCTTTTACTAAGCTTTTAGACCAGTCGTTCACAACCAGGTTCTTCCAGAGGTTGCTAGGGGATCCCTGAGCTGTGGCTGATTGACCTCCCATTTGATGGGGCTTTCATAAGTCCAGGGACACCACTACTTGGTTGAACTGGCAGCGCCACAACAATGATCTTTTTAGCCGTCAGTAAGGGTAACATTCTGACTACCAATGTAAAGGACATTCTGACCATCAATTAATTGTTTTGTTTTTTTAACAAGGGTTCCTTCAACAATCCAATTGTGTTCTAATTCATTTTTTAAGTTTTACATAAGGGCTCCTTGAGAACTTCAATTTTTAATTTCAATGGTTCCCCCTGGTTTAAAACGGTTGATTTAGACAGTGATGCATTTGTTTTCAGCACCAGAACAATAGTTTAGGTGAGGGGAGTTTGGCATGGGCCACATAATAACCAAACTGTTTATTACTACATACTTCGCACTACATTAAGACACGTAGTGCACATTTTTGGGACACATCAGCATTCCGTGCGCTGTGGTTACAGATTGTCTCATAAGAGCAGGTGCAGCTCCCAAGATGGGTGTCCTCTCCATTCCCCCACCCTACTGAAACTGCCTTAGTTTCTCTGACTAATTCACATACTGCCTCTGTACATGTGCTGTTCATGGAAATGGCTGTGAAAGCACTAAACCCATCATAACAGGCATCCCGGTATGTAGAAACCAAATTGAGCAATGCTTTGTCTATCGAATAATCGGCAAAGGCGGACAAATTAATATAAAATTTAAGAGCCAGTAAATCCAATATTGGAATCCTGTGCTTGACTTAAGGGGAGGTCTTAAAGTACACAGTAGGTCATGTAATGATGATCTCCAGATGCACTGACATTTTAGTTTTAAATAGGCTTAAGGATCGCTATGTGCTTAGGTCTGCATGTTCTTTTTGGTTGTGCCTGATTTTGGCCCACTGTAGCCCAAAAAAGCTTCATGTGATACATGTTTTGTGTGTCCAGGGCTATGCTAAACTTAGCAGGCTGCATGATCTGAGCCAGAAATAGACCCATTTAAATTCAGATACATTAATTAGTGCTGCTGAAAGTTGGAAATACTGGAGTTTTTAACATTTAAAATATTTTCTGCTGAATGTAGACTAACATTTTTGAGTTTGCTGTAAACCATATTTACACTACTTATCCAGAGTACAAGTCCCTGGATTAGTAACTCACACAGGGCTATGGTCTCCCAGTGATAACATAACATAACATTGGCGAGCTCAGTAACATGCTCCACCAAATCCAGAAGTATGGGTATTGCCTTCGTACCCAGGAATATGGCTATTTTTTCATTTCACGGCTCTATGGAGAAAAGCAGGGAAGGGGAGGGAATAGTGAGGATACAGTGCACTGCTGTAGATGAGGGGGGTATTGGAGCAGACCTGTTGCAAAGCACAAATTTGCTCTAAGGACTCAATGGGGTTTATTTAATAAAGCTAGAGAGGGTAAAATTGGTCACAATTCTGCAGAGAAACCAATCGGCTTCCAGGTTTTATTGTTAAAGCTTAATTAAACAAGCTGAGGTTAGAAGCTGATCGGATTCTCTGCAGAAATGTGACACATTTTCCCCTCTAGCTTTAGTAAATAAACCCCAATTTCAGGCAAAGGCGCTCTTTCGAACCAGTTGTACTTATAATGCCAGAGCTCCCCTACCATTACTTGCTCCATTCCAACTGGCAACAATATCCAGTGCTTTCAGGTTTAAAGGAGCATAAGGGAACCTCTTCTGTGATGGTGCTTGGGTTTGGCAATCGGGGCCCAAGCACTGTCGCATGATAAAGAAATGGATCTCACCGCTCACCTTGGTGTTTGACATCAGTGATTTTAGTACTGGCTACAACAAATGAAAGGGATGAAGTGGGGAAGCACTGGTAAGGCAAGTGAAAATGGGTCAGCAGTGGGGGCCCTTCTCACATTGCTCCAAAAGGGGACAGTGGCTCTTTAAGGAACAAGGGAATGTGTGCTTAACCAGTTAACTGTCAACTAATAGAAACCTGTCTACAAACAGTCTTTTTTTTGCTGATGTGCTCTGCTTGTATTAATCAGCAGAACCTTTTATTTAGATCTTTGCAGTTTTCCCTTTTAAAATGTGAAAATATACTGAGTTGTATAGTCAAAGAACTAAGAGATATACAAGTATTCATATTTGATGACTTGCTCCCAAAATATTAATTTTGTATGCATTTTAATATCGCTTTTTTTAATTTTTAATTTTTTTATATAGGTGTGGTGGACACTGGGCTCTTCATCAATATGGCTGAACGGGTCTACTTTGGCATGGAAGATGGTACTGTGTCTGTCCGTGACAAGCCTGTACATTAGTTCCAGTGCAGTTGTGCCTTGTTGCTCCCCATTTTCTTTGTGCCAATCCGATTTTCCTTTGCTTTATTACAGTGCTGTTTTCTTCTTTTTGTTTTGTTAAGGAATTGCATTTTTATAGATCACTGTTGCCTTTTTTCCTTGTACATGTTTGATTTAATATCTGTATATATAAGGGAACTCGTGATTTCATGTTTTATTGGTCCTGCCATTTAGTTTGATCAACAGCTTTGGGCATATTTAATAACGCGGAAAGGTACCCTAATTAGCAGTTCCCCTTTTTAAAAGGTCAATCCACTGAAAAATGAAATTTCAGCTTTTTGGTACATACGGGATAGTTAAAGGAGAAGGTACGTTTTGTAATTGCTTCCTGAAAACTGTTTTTTAAATTTATCTATGCAGTCACCTGACCTCCAATAGTCCAGCTTCCCCTTCTCTCTGTGGCTGCTGGGTGGTAACTCTTCTCCTGCCCAACAACACTTGGCAGCCCTGGGACCTATGGCCTCTGTTGGAATGACGTCACAAATCCCTAATATTCACCATCATTGAAATTTCCGCTGTACAGAGATGAACTGGAGTGTAACTGCATAGAAACCCTAAAAAAATAAATAAAAAAAAACTCAAAAAGTGATTCATTACAAAATGTACACAGAGCATCACAGTTAAGGGGGGCAATATTTAATTCCCTTCTACTGGCTTCTTTTATTCCTTAAGGACCCGATGTTGGGGACTCTGCACTTAAAGTGGTTGTAAACCCTTTACAACCACTTTATGCTACAGGTAAGCCTATATTAAGGCTTGCCTGTAGCTACCCAGGATATCTCCTAAATCTTCACGGTTTAGGAGATATCCCCTGTCCCCTGCATGTGCTGATGTCATCGGCACATGCGCACTGGGGCAAACTGAAGCAGTGGCACCTATGTGCCGTTGCTTCGGTCCATGTGCCGTTACCGGCGGCTCCCATGTGCGGGAGTGATGGAGCCACAATACCCGGAAGTAACCCCCGGGAAAGATATCGCCGCCGGAGGGGGAGGAAATGAGGATCGCTGCGGGGGCTTCTATCTAAGCTAAGTAAGACCCCTTTTACACTGGGGTGCTTTGCAGGCGCTATGCTAATGCACCCTGAAAGAGCGGTCTCTCCAGTGTGAAAGCCCCTAGGGCTTTCACACTGGAGTGGTGCGCGAGCAGGACGGTAAAAAAAAGTCCTGCTAGCAGCATCTTTGAAACGGTGACAAAGCGGTGTATATACCGCTCCTGCCCATTGAAATGAATGGGTAGCACGGCTATACCGCTGGCATAGCACTTTGCAGTAGTTTTAACCCATTCTCGGCCACTAGCGGGTCGGTAAAAGCGCCCCGCTAGCGGCCAAATAGTGCAGTGAAATAGACGGTAAAGCGCCGTTAAAAATGGCGCTGCTTTACTGCCGACGCACCCACCGCCCAGTGTGAAAGGGTCCTGATTCATAATGAGCTAGTATGCTATACATACTAGCTCATTATGCCTTTGTCTTGCAGGTTTTTTTTTTATATATTGGGTTTACAACCACTTTAGATTGCTAGACCTGTACTCCCTTTTTTGCCCTTTCTCTCTCTTTGTGACCCCTGGGCCTGGGCAGCCAGCTGCAACAGATTTGCAAAGGTCTTCAACCGCTTTATCTAAAGCAGCCTTTCTCAACCTGTTCACCCCAAAGGAACCCTCAAAATAGTTTTCAGGTATCAGAAAACCTCTGCTAAAAGGAAGTGATTGGGGTCAGTGGGAAGAATGTTTCTTACATTGGAGGTCAACCTTGTAGGCTGCTAAAAAGATCTGTCAAATGCAGTTGGACCCACAATTATGCAGGCATTATCAGATTTGAATGTCAAGCAGCCTCAGTTCAAGGTTCCTCTGCAGGAACTCTATGGTTCCATGAAACCCTGGTTGAGAATGGCTGCTCTAAACGGGCACACAGGTAAGAAGTGTTCAGGATCGAGTTTAATGCTGTTGCATCTGTAGCCTTGCAGCAAATCTGTTGCATATTCTGCATAGCAACATAATTGATAATGGTCCCCTGTTCTTTGTCCCGTGTTATTAAGCCCAATAATAAGTGCCCATTTTGCATGAGTTATCTATTTCCTTTCGCTCTTTCGTTGCTGTGGCTGCTTTGGACAACAGGCAATTCTTCCTTTTTAGGCACTTTGATGAATAAGGCTGCCCGTGTCCAGTGTGAATCAAAAAAATATTTTTAGTGAAAAAGACTTGAACTGTCATGGAGTGTTATGTGTTTTTGAAGGACAACTTTTGCTGGCTGTACCAGCCAGATGGCTGGTGTGGCCAAATGTTAGCCATGTTTATTTTTCCAACCAGTAACAAGGAAGCTTGCCTGGTTGCTATGGGCAAAACAAAATGTTTCCTAGAGCACAATTTTCTTTTACCTTGGCCCCAATTTGTTTACTATACATGGCACGAGCCCCAACATGGTTGCACCCACTGTAGCCTGCAAATAACCTGTGAGGATCCATAGTTTTCTCCCTCACATGGACATTCAAATGGTTAAAGGCAGTGTGTAGTAATTCTCAATATTGCCATATACGTATGTAGAGATAATTTGCCAGAGATGACCATTCACTGTGCAACCCCCATGAGAAAGTGGATGGTTGTTTTGCAAGTTCATAAATAGCTGTTCTTCCTCTCTGCTATTTTTGTTGCCATCCAAATAACTTAAGTTTCCATTGTATAAAGCTTGATGCCGCCACACAGAAGATATATTTTGTTTACTGTGATATTGTGCTTATTTTTATATTTACTTTAGTGCCATGTACGTTTGCTGGCTCATTACCAAAGAGTTGACTTGCACCTGTGGCCAAAATGGCATTAGCTTTTCTTGCCAGGCTCAAGTAGCAGCACTTGGATGGAACATCAGATTAATATGCTTGTACTATGTTATCCGTCAAAGCAGAATTCAGTTTTGGAACATTATTTAATGCCTTGCTGACTTATGAAACCTCTTAGGGACCCCAGTGGGGAGATATTCCCCAAACAGAACAGAGAGAGATCGTGGCAGCTTGTAATAGTTTGCAGTGCCACAAGGTTAAACCTTATAGTGCAGGAAAAATCAGTTGCATAGAGGGAAAGGATGGGATTGGTACTACACCCCACTCCTTTATTAAATGCAGTCTCTTTTATGTTGCTGCTTTTGTTGTATGGTACTGGAAGCCTTTGTATCTTCATGGTTTTGCTTTAGGTAATATACACTGTACATATTGGGAAAGTTCCCACTATACTTTACATGACCTCTGTATGGGCTATGAGCACATTGCTTCAAAAAGGGCCCAAACTGCTGAGTGATTGCCCATTCAATCACTGTCAGATATCCAAATTGAGCAGCACTTTCTCAAAGTCCTAGCCTCTTCTCACCTGGGGATACTTTGGGTGCTGGCTAGCCCAAGAATGTAACAAGATTACAGGTTGAACACTGATTTACATCACTTCTTCTTCATAAAAACTTTTTTGAACCAGAAACTCCCAGAAAGATGTCCCCTACCTGGGCACCACCCTACTGGAAGCTCCCAAGCGGGGGCATATTGTGTGCTGTTTGACTCAGTGCTGTACATGTTTTTATGAACAAGTAACATTAGGGGGGTATGTCCTGCACTCATTTTTATCGTTCCATCTTTGGGATACACTTATATAGCCATAACCATTGAAATGCACTGCTGCATACCTCATAAGAAAATACACAGCGGAAATTTGCGTAGGTGATGCTATGGATGAAATTGTCACTATTGTAACATAGATGGTGGCATTGATCCTGGTACCACATCTGCAAATACATACAGGTAGTCCTAAAATTACAATAATGCATCGGACTTTTGCGGTACCAATGACACAAATTTTATTAAAAAAACGTTTTTATTTATCAGAAGTAAAATAGCCAATTGACACTTGTGCATATGTTAAAAACATAATTAAATTCTTATAAATTCACAACCCAGAACCCACTGACTGGATATTTATATTGCCAGCTTAATTGCTCCAAGTCTCCTTATTGGTGTCATATTCATGTTTTTATGCTGGTTCCACAGTAGCTAGGTATGACTATGGGTCTATAATGAATACACATAAATTATGACATGGTGTAACCCTACTTTTATATATACACATTCAAAAAGATTTTTTCCTTACATACAATAGACACTCATTCCTGGGCTGTGTCAAAGCATGGCCATATCACCCCAGGAGTGACCTGGAGGAGAAGAGATCACAGAACCCTGTTGTATCATCTAACAAAATTATCTAGCCAATCATCTCACATTTCAGTAGTCAATAAAACTCTACTGAATTCCACTTATAGATAGACATTGACTGCATTTGCTTTGCCTTACCTATAGGACCTATAAGATGCGCTATGAGGATGGGGTCAAATATTAACCAAATACTCAGGGGATCATCATAGGTATTGGCTATAAGAAGAAATTTGGGAACATTTTTTGTGTATATCCAAATCCCACATGCCATTTTAATCCTGATGAGAGTAGGTTTAAGGAGTACCAAGCCCCCATATATCATCTGCAGTGCAGATTGAACTACACAGTGGTCATACAGTAACCTTCTAAGTTTACCTTGCTAGCAGCGTAATATATGCTTCAACTGTTATCCCAAATATTTTAGCCGATCGTGTCCTCTAACTGGAACTAATAAATTGCTAACCCTGTAAGAATCGTAAGGATAGCATAAACTTCTGATATATCCCAGAATAGTGCAGTTGCAGCAAACCGAACATTCGGATGTAATTACCTGGCGGCAGTCACAAGAACCTCACATAGCCCCTGAATCTAAGGTCCCTGTAGGACCTCATGTAGTCCATGATGGTGGGCAATATTTTAAATTTTATAGATGACAGAAGCAGGTCCTGTGATCCCTCCTCCTCCTCCTCCTCCTCCTCCTCCTCCTCCTCCTGTTGCCCCTACATTTACTCATGAGGGATTATATGACCACATTCTGACACAGTCCAGGAATAAGTGACTATTGTCTTTAACTTAAATGTGATTGTTTTAGATAGGCCTTCGTAGTACTCCTTGGGAAGCGGTGTTTGCATAGGCAGCTAAACACAATGTTGTACTTCCCTATTGTGAAACCAACATGAAGACCTGAATATGTCTCCTATAATTGTCTTGGAGCAGACCGCAAACCTAAATGGCTGGTTTGTGGGATCCAGGTTGTAACTGTATGGAGGTTTATTATGGTTTTTATGTATATGTAGGAGTCCTCAAGGGCTATTTTATCTATTTCTGGAAAAAAAACTATATATTTACATACACGTACTTTTTTTTTTTTTTTTTTTTTTAATCTTCTTTTTTATACATGATATTTGTGGTACCTCAAAAGTCCTATCCGTTCTTGCAGTTTTTGACTTGCTATGGATAAATCTACAAATTGCACTTTCTGCTAAAGTGTGGGAGCTGAAAGAGTATACCCTGTCCATAGTATTCCAAAGAAAAGGTCAGACGTTGCATGGGGATGTTTTGATGGAATGTAAAACCTCAAAGATTCTGTCAGAAATAAGTCTGTTATCAATACCACTAGAGAATGTTTGCTTGTTTCTTGATCAATTATCAATGCAATATAAGATGTTTCTGAATTAAACATATATACATAATTAAAAATGTGTTTTTGTGAAATCATTTTAAAGAGCATGTGCTCACTTACAGTATGTATTGGTGGATTAATTTCTAGAGCTGGTCATACAGGGAATTTATGTTGACCAATTTCTGATGAGCCCACTAAAGTTCAAGAAATGAGTGGCCCTGTTAGGCCCTTCTTGCCTGACGGCCCTCAATCTGAAAGTTGAAGGAAGATTGTTGGCAAACACAGACTAAATCAGATGCAGTCACTGGGTATTCTGACAGCCGCTGGTGCAGGTTGTCAGAAAACAATAGACAGAAGAGGATATTCCTCCATCCATAGTGCAGGCTTTTGAGTGAATGGAGGAATCCAAAGAGTTCTCTCGTTCAGCCCCCGGGGCTAAGAAGGAGAAATCTTGCAGTGCATGAGCCGTGTTACACACTATGAATCACTGACTTGACTATTGGATCAAAACCGCACAGCTGGCAGTGAGGCCAAGTAGCAGCATAGTGCCCCCCCGCAGATTCCTAGAAGGCACTGCATTCTGCAGCTCAGGAATTTTTTATGTTCCAGCATTATGGGAAGAAGCAGTGAGAGACTGATATGATCCTTGGCTACAGCTTTATGGATGTGATTTACAATTATAATATTATTACAATATAATTATTAAGATGGATAACAATCGATCAACTGTGGGTATGGGATTGTATTTATTTATTTTTTAGCTAGATGGACTTGTGTTTTTTTAACTTGACTGACTATATATCTTTAAAAAAATTATTTTTATTCATTTGTAGCTAGGGTAAGGGTAAACTTACAAACTCCATGCAGTTAATTTTACTGTTGATTTAAACCCAGGACCTGAGTACTAGAAGTCAGCGGTGCTAACCACAAAGCCACTGTGAAATATATTGGAATTTACTGTGACAATACATTTTTACAGAGTTTTAGGATATAGTGTAGCAGTGTACCACTTTACCACCAATTTACAATCTGCTCTATGGTCATGATCCATGTGATAAATTTACATTCAAAAATTTTCTATTTGATTCTGACCTGTGTGTCTTCGGGATGGAATAAACGCACCTTTTCTGGGTGGCAATATACTCCTTGTAGCTATGTGGATCGTTTAGCTTCTTCTGTTCAGCACTGACTGCCAGGGATCCAATTGGAATCATGATCTTGGCTCGAGTGGACAATGTGAATGTGCATAATCTATTCGGTAGTGACTAAAGGACAAAATAATGGCAGGCTTGTTGCACTCCTTTTAACCCTTTCACTCCCAGTCCTGACATCCATTTAAGTGGGACTCTGCGCCTGCGGTGGCTTTACAGACTTCACAATCATGTGACCACTGTCATTGGGTCACAAAACCTTTAATCACTTGAAGTGCTGCTCAACAGGTGTGACTCATGAGGTACTTAAAGCTGAGGCCGTTCACATACCTCTCTAATTGTTGAGCTAGTGGTGTGTGTGGCATCTCGACTCTCATCACCTCATGCTGTGATTGGCTGTCACATGATCATGCGCCTGCAAGAGCTGTATATGAGCGCATGCTCTTGGCTCAAACCCCTGACATCTATGGAGCATTAAAGAACCCCCCTTTGATGCTGTACACATGCGTTACGTGGGTGGCAAGAGGTTAAATAAGGAAAGACAGGCAGTATAAGGGGCTTAAGCACATGAATCTCTGTGTGGTAGCCTTCTTTTAGACCTCATTGGGACATGACCAGCTGTGAAAAGGCTCAGGGGGCACATCCAGAACATGGGGAAAACCTTGCCCATTGGATTGGACATTTTTATTATCCTTCAAGAAGAGCTTGACCCTGGCTGGATATTTGGGTAGCCTGGCTAACATGCTAACTTGCAAACCCCATTGGTAAGCCTTGTAGACATGACAAATATACTTTTCAAGTTATTATTTCCAACTGTGCCTTTATGAATCGTGAACCTCTTGTTGTTGTGTTCCCAGATAATACAAACCATAGCCAATGGAGCAAGTGTCAGGCATGGAAAATGGACAAAATGGTAATAATTCAGTTTGCAATGGTTATTCTGCAGCTGCATGATGTAAGCAGCAATAACACTAAACATTTGCCAAACCATGTATGATCCCAATAGGTGCAAATTCATTTTTTAACCAGTAACCATTCCCAAATGCTTATTGTGAAGTATGAATTCTGGTATATGCATTTTCACATTGTATTTCAATTATTTATAGTCTACTGTTACTAATCAGAATGATCTTGAAGTCTGTAAATCTAACTTTTGTGAAGATGCCCACACATTTACTTCCTTGAATTCTGTGACGCATATTCACGGTGTCCTGTGAGTAGCACTGCTGTGTCACATTTCACAGAGCCTGCCTTCTGAATGACAGAGGTGCTGAGAGGAGGAGTTTCAGGAGGCAGAGTCAGTACAGAAATCATTGCTTGCAGGAAGCAAGCTACCATGGGATATATAGTCCTTACAAATGGAAAGTCCACAGCAGAGGAGAAGCAGCAAAGCATGCAGGGAATTTAAGGAAGTTGTGGCCAGCAAACAGGCAGAGATCACAACACGAAAGATTTTTTTTTTTAAGAAAGCTTATAATGGATTGTCAATGACTATTGTTTGTAATAAAAATTCAATGCTAATGCTGTAAAATTGTTTTGTGACAATAGATCTCCTTAAACGATTGCCTTTTTTTTTTTTTTTTTTTTTAGCAGGCTCCCTCAACTAAAACATTTTAAATGTATACTAAAGGCTGGTTTTTAATATACCCCTAAAAGGTTTTAATTTTTTTTGTATACAGTGTTTTTTTTTTTTAATCAATTTTTATTGTTCTAATGTATATCTCTATGAAATAAAAGTAAAAAAAAAAAATTTCAGGTGTGATGTCAGGGAGGGACACTGAGCACATCAGACCAGCGCATTACCACCTGGTTGTTTCACTTCTCTTTTGCAAATTTTTCTGCATCAGAGCAACCATGTGTACTATCTGCAGTGACATGTATAATTCTACTACTTTACAGAAAGGGGGGAAAAAAAAATTCTGATAGCCAGGTGTACATTCATGATGGAACTGAACTGTGTGTAATAAAGTTCCAACACCAAACGGCACTATAGCAAAAAAATAAAATAAAAACTTTTCTATCTACCAAATCAATCCATCATGTTTTAAATCTATATACATTCATCCAACAAAAAACCCAAAATATGATAATATAGATGAAAAAAAACAAACAATTTAATGGTATATGTGTATTTGTTTCTTTTTCTACATATGTATATCTAGCTACTACAGGGTTTCAAGTGAATCCATATTTTATAATGGGCAAAAAAAAACAAAACATCATTAACTTGACTGTCTAATGTACATAAATCGGTGATTCAGAAAAAAATATATAATCTTCTGTTCAAGCAAATGAGAGTAGAAATACATGAGCTACCAACGATGGGGTACTATTCCTCCCCCTAATACCAGATGTTTAGTCCCACTGATGCCAGGAAAATCTGCAGCCCCGCTGGCCAAAGTCCAGCTCTCCAAGAGTCTGAGGGACAATAAACCCGGCCCTTTGTTTGGAGACCCCGTGCTCTAGAGCAATGGTCTCTAAACTGTGGCCTGGGACCCAGATGTGGCCCTTTGCTCGCTTTTATCTGCCCCTTAGGGCATTAATTCCCCCCTATTGTCAGCAACAGTGGGGCATAGTTCCTGCCCCTGACATCGACAAAGAGGTGCTAGTTCTTACTGACACCAACGATTGAACACTATTCCTCTTATTGATACCTATGATGGGGCACTATTCTTCCCATTGATGCCAATGATGGGTCACTATTCCCATTGATACCAATGATGGGGCACTATTCCTTCCACTGACATTGATGATGGGGCATTATTCCTCCCATTGATACTAAGGATGGGGCACTATTCCCCACATTGACACAAATGATGGGACACTATTACTCCCCCTAATACCAATGATTAGCATTGTTTACTCCTACTGATGCCAAGACATTTTCTTCCTCCATATGCCACAGTCTGGCCCCTCTAAAGTTTGAATGACAGTAAACTGGCCCTTTGTTTAGAAAGTTTGAAAATTTCTCCTACTCCTGCCATCATCCTGGTGCTTGCTCTACTGCCTGGTGTGGTAACCTCCCATACATATCCCCATAGTATGTAAGGATAAAAAAATACACAGGTCCATCAAGTCCATAAACCTAAATAAAATGAATTAATACATGTATCCAGATTGATGTAAAACAAATTGGTATGTGGCCTTTATACATACCATGGGAGTTGATCACTGATGCAATACTTCTTAGCGTTGTGTTGTGGATGCGGCTAGTTTTCTATGCAGGAACTTTGAGGAGCAGCTATGGTGGCTACTCTCGTTGTAAAACCAGATGAGTTTCCCACAGAAGGAGTCACATTAGGGATTAGTTCAAAGGTTAACTTAGGTTAGTATTAGGTAGGGATGAAGTTTGGGTTTGCAGAAGCTCTAGCAGGTTTGAAAGTTGTAGTCCTGTTGAATAATGTGGAATTTTGCCAGAGTGAATAAACATAATGCACTGCCTGGCGTTTAAACTTAGTCAAGAAATATAGAAAAGAAAAAAAAGAAACGCTAAATGTTAAAGTGAGAACCCAAGAATAATATATAAAAAAAATCTCAAATATTTTATTAGCAAACCACATACAATTTGTAATAGACCGTAATCCATAAAAAAAAAGCCCTCTAAGGGTTTCAAAGTCCAAATATTTTATAACTATTAACCGTGGAAAATGCCATATGCTACATGTATACTCCTTAAACCCATGTTGTTGTTTTTTTTTTTTGTGACAATTTCTGCTACTTCATGATATACTTCACTCTACAATACATAATAAATACAGACGTATACATATAATAAATCATAATAGTATAATCACGTGTATATTGATTAATTATAGATTGTATATATGGTATATACATAAAATAAATATATCTTTACAAACAAAAAGTAAAACAAAAAATACATTGACATGTAGTGCACATTTTTGGGACACATCAGCGTTCCATACTTTGTGGTTACAGATCATCTGACAAGAGCAGGTGCAGCTCCCAAGATGGCCGCCCCCTTCATTCCCCCCACCCTACTGAAACTGCCTTAGTTTCTCTGACTAATCCAAATACTGCTTTTGTACATGTGCTGTTTATGGACATGGTTGTGAGAGCGCTAAACGCATCATAACAGGCATCCCAGTATGTAGAAAGCTAATTCAGCAATGCTTTGTATCTACAGTGCCTTGCAAAAGTGTTCACCCCCCTTGGATTTTTACCTATTTTGTTACATTACAGACTTTAGTTCAATGTGATGGATCAGAACACTATAGTCTGGTGAAGTAAAAATATATACATAAAACTATTTTTCAGAAATAAATAAATGATAATTGGCATGTGTGTATTTATTCACCCCCTTGGTATGAAGCCCATAAAAAGCTCTGGTGCAACCAATTGCCTTCAGAAGTCACATAATTAGTGAAATGATGTCCACCTGTGTGCAATCTAAGTATCACATTATCTGTCATTACATATACACACCTTTTTGAAAGGCCCCAGAGGCTGCAACACCTAAGCAAGAGGCACCACTAACCAAACACTGCCATGAAGACCAAGGAACTCTCCAAACAAGTAAGGGACAATGTTGTTGAGAAGTACAAGTCAGGGTTAGGTTATAAAAAAATATCCAAATCCTTGATGATCCCTAGGAGCACCATCAAATCTATCATAACCAAATGGAAAGAACATGGCACAACAGCAAACCTGCCAAGAGACGGCCGCACACCAAAACTCACTGACCGGGCAAGGAGGGCATTAATTAGAGAGGTAGCGCAGAGACCTAAGGTAACCCTGGAGGAGCTGCAGAGTTCCACAGCAGAGACTGGAGTATCTATATATCGGACGACAATAAGCCGTACGCTCCATAGAGTTTTTGTGGCCAGAAGAAAGCCATTACTTTCAGCAAAAAACAAAATGGCACAATTTGAGTTCGCGAAAAGGCATGTGGTAGACTCCCAAAATGTATGGAGGAAGGTGTTCTGGTCTGATGAGACTAAGATTTAACTTTTTGGCCATCAAAGAAAACGCTATGTCTGGCGCAAACCCAACACATCACATCACCCAAAGAACACCATCAGCAGTTGGGACTGGGAAACTGGTCAGAGTTGAGGGAAAGATGGATGGTGCTAAATACAGGGATATTCTTGAGCAAACCCTGTACCACTCTGTGTGTGATTTGAGGCTAGGACGGAGGTTCACCTTCCAGCAGGACAATGACCCCAAACACACTGCTAAAGCAACACTTGAGTGGTTTAAGGGGAAACATGTAAATGTGTTGGAATGGCCTAGTCAAAGCCCAGACCTCAATCCAATAGAAAATCTGTGGTCAGACTTAAAGATTGCTGTTTACAAGCGCAAACCATCCAACTTGAAGGAGCTTGAGCAGTTTTGCACGGAGGAATGGGCAAAAATTCTAGTGGTAAGATGTGGCAAGCTCATAGAGACTTATCCAAAGCAACTTGGAGCTGTGATAGCTGCAAAAGGTGGCTTTACAAAGTATTGACTTTAGGGGGGTGAATAGTTATGCACATTGACTGTTTCTGTTATTTTGTCTTTTTTGTTGTTTGCTTCACAATAAAAAAAAAACATCTTCAAAGTTGTGGGCATGTTCTGCAAATTAAATGATGCAAATCCTCAAACAATCCATGTTAATTCCAGGTTGTGAGGCAACAAAACATGAAAAATGACAAGGGGGTGAATACTTTTGCAAGGCACTGTATAGTACAGGGGTACTGAATTAAAATTCACGGGGGTCCGGTCGGAAAAATTTTGTTCCAGCGGAGGTCCGAATGCCATATTGGTGCTATGACTCCACATGATGTCCTCCACTTCACAGCGCCTCCCACCACCACACACATGCACACACCATTACGATCCACACACATCACAATTTGTGCTTTTTTTCCTTTCAACTTTATTGAAATGTCAAAATACATTTAATTCATTTTTATGCACCACAGCTCAGTTGCGGTGCATAGAAACAGTATGCATTTTGCACCACACTGCTCAGTACGCAGGGGCGCTGTTTCTGTGTGAACAGGACACATAGAAAACAATTGTTTTCTATTGCCCTTGCAGAGACGTGTTTTGCTAGTGCAGAAATTAGACCTCCTTTTACATTAGTGTCTTCAGTCCCCCACTTCACATCACAGCCCCCCCTTTACATCAGTGTCCTCAGCCCCCACTTACGTCACATCTCCCCTGCCTCATCACAAACCCCCCATCACAGACTGACCGCCCAAATCACAGACTGACCCCCCATCACAGACCTCTCATCACAGACTGACCCCCCATCACAGACCTCTCATCACAGACTGACCCCCCATCACAGACCCCTCATCACAGACTGACCCCCCATTACAGACTGGCCCCCCATCACAGACCCCTTATTACAGACTGACCCCCCATCACAGACCCCTCATCACAGACTGACCCCCCCATCACAGACCCCTCATCACAGACTGACCCCCCCCATCACAGACCCCTCATCACAGACTGACCCCCCATCACAGACCCCTCATCACAGACTGACCCCCCATCACAGACCCCTTATTACAGACTGACCCCCCCATCACAGTCCCCTCATCACAGACTGACCCCCCCATCACAGACCCCTCATCACAGACTGACCCCCCATCACAGACCCCTCATCACAGACTGACCCCCCATCACAGACCCCTCATCACAGACTGACCCCCCATCACAGACCTCTCTCGATATCAAAAAACACTGTCCTTTACAGCACAGCACAGCACTTCTCCCCTCCCCACAAAACCCTACCTTTTTCACACAGGACATGAAGCGTGGGCGCTCTGGACCATGGGCGGGACTTTTCACGTTAAAAGTGAGTGATTTATTGCTGGGACCGCCCCGCTGCCTAGCAACCAATCACCCACTTTTTAACTTAAAAGTCCCGCCCTTTGTCCAGAGCGGCCGCGCCTCATGTTTTGTGTGATTTTAGACAGGCAGTGTGGGGAGGGGCAGTGCAGAGATATTAGAGAAGGCACGGACCCGCCGCGCCTGCCATGCTGTGTATATAGCAGCATCGGCAGCGGCAGGCGGGCGAGCCAGGTGAGCCGGCGACAGGGAGAGGACGCTACTTGGCGAGGCTGCGGTCCGGACAGAATGGCCACTGGGGCCGGATCCGGCCCGCGGTCCGCCATTTAGTGACGCCCGGTATAGTATAATCAGCAAAGGTGGACAAATTAATATACTGTATACAGAACAGCTGTATTTATACTGAGATTAAATTACACACAGGTGGACTCTATTTACCAATGAGGTGACTTCTGAAGGCAATTTGTTCCACTACACCCTGTTCCAAATTATTATGCCAATGATATTTCAGTGTCACAAAGATTAAATATTTTGTTTTTTAGTTTAACTCATGGATGGCATTGTGTCTCAGGACTCTTTTGATCACTGAAAACAATCTCGGACTCCTGTGATAATTGGATTGCCAGGTGCGCCCAATTAAAGGAACAACTACTAAAGGAGTGTGTTCCACATTATTAAGCAGAGCACCATTTTTAAGCAATATGGGGAAGAAAAAGGATCTCTCTGCTGCCGAAAAGAGTGAAATAGTTCAATGCCTTGGACGAGGTATGAAAACAATGGATATTTCAAGAAAACTTAAGCGTGATCATCACATTATTAAGAGATTTGTGGCTGATTCAGAGCCAGACGGGTTTCATGCAGATAAAGGCACATTGAGGAAGATTTCTGCCAGATCCAAGCATCAGATCAAGAGAGCAGCTGCTAAAACACCATTACATAGCAGCAAACAGATATTTGAAGCTGCTGGTGCCTCTGGAGTCCCACAGACATCAAGGTGTAGAGTCCTCGAGAGGAGCGTTTCTCAACTCCAGTCCTCAAGGCACCCCAACAGGTCATGTTTTCAGGCTTTCCGTGATTTTGCACAGGTGATTTCACTGCCTTAGTAGTTACAACAGCTGCTTAATCGTATGGAAATCCGGAAAACATGACCTGTTGGGGCGCCTTGAGGACTGGAGTTGAGAAACACTGCTCCAGAGTCTTGCAACTGTGCATAAACCTTCCATTCGGCCACCACTAACCAATGCTCACAAGCAGAAACGGCTGCATTGGGCAGAAAAATACATGAAGACTAATTTTCAAACAGTCCTGTTCACTAATGAGTGCCGTGCAACCCTGGATGGTCCAGATGGATGGAGTAGTGGATTGTTCCAACAAGGCTGCGACGTCAGCAAGGCGGTGGTGGAGTCATGTTTTGGCCCGGAATCATGGGAAGAGAGCTGGTCGGCCCCTTTAGGGTCCCCGAAGGTTTAAAGATGACCTCTGCAAAGTATGTGGAGTTCCTGACTGACCACTTCCTTCCCTAGTACAGAAGGAAGAACTATGCTTTCCGTAATAAAATCATCTTCATGCATGACAATGCGCCATCTCATGCTGCAAGGAATACCTCTGCATCAATGGCAGCTATGGGGATAAAAGGAGAGAAAGTCATGGTGTGGCCTCCATCCTCCCCTGACCTCAATCCTATTGAGAAGCTTTGGAGCATCCTCAAGCAAAAGATCTATGATGGTGGGAGGCAGTTTACATCCAAACAGCAGCTCTGGGAGGCTATTCTGACATCTTGCAAACAGATTCAAGCAGAAACTGTCCAAAAACTCACAAGTTCAATAGATGCAAGACTAGTGAAGCTGCTATCAAATAAGGGGTCCTATGTTAAAATGTAACGTGACCAGTTAAAATGTTTAAAAAGTTAAAATGTTGTTCAAAGTTTGATTGAAATAGCCTTTGGTGTCAGTAAATATGCTGCAAACACAACAAATGACAATTTTCAGTTCTTTACAACCTATAAAGTGATTTGAAACTTACTGTGCGTAATAATTTGGAACAGTGCATTGTAAGTTTTTTATTTTGAAAAAAAAAAAAAACTGTTATTAGGAGGTTTGTTCAATAAAATTTGAATTGTACTCTTAATAGTTGATAACATGAGAATTATGCTGACTGTGGTTTACATCAATTATTTAGGTAAATGAGAAAAATATCATCGGAATAATAATTTGGAACAGGGTGTAGATAATAGTTAGGGGTATCAGAGAAGAAGAGGGCTGAATACAAATGCACACCACACTTTTCACATATTTATTTGTAAAGAATGTTGAAAAACATTTATCATTTTCCTTCCACTTCACAATTATGTGCCACTTTTTGTTGGTCTATCACATAAAATCCCAATAAAATAAAATTACGTTTTTGGTTGTAACATGAAATTTCAAGGGGTATGAATACTTTTTCAAGGCACTGTGTGTGTATATCCTATTGCCCCACACTTCATCTCATTAGAAACATGTTTTTTTTAGAATGTAGGTACCTTAAAATGGCTTAATATCTGTTCGTTTTTGAGCATACATCTCCTCAATAGTAGCAAAACATGCTTAGTGGAACTAAAGACAAATTTGACAATTTTTTTTTTTTATTTGTGGAAAATTGGGGAGATTTCCTTCACTTCCTGTCTCATAGCCAAAACAGGAAGTCAGGTGAAATCCCTCCAAAGTGAGTCCTGGGTTGTCACCAGAACTATTGTTCACATTGGAAGATTTCCCTTCTATTGTTGTTCTGGTGCCAACCCAGAATTTGGGATTTTCCTTCACTTTCAGTTTTGATGCTAATGGTAAACAGGACAAATAGAGAGGGTGAATCTCCCTAACAGCAGCACATGCAGCATAAAAAACCCAACAAGAGTTCCAATCCCTCCCTACTCTATCCAAAATAAATGTTTTACCTTTAGGCCTCATGCCCACGGACGCTTTTACAGCCGAGTTTTTGAGCGTTTTTTACAGCTTAAAAACGCCTGTCCATGTTAGTCTATAGCTTCATGCCCACCTAGACGTTTTTGAGCTGCAAATAGCCTAGACGTTTTTAAGCTGTAAAAAAAACCCAGGACCAGTGCGTTCCTCAGTGTCGGAGTTAGGCAGAAAAAAACGCGAGCGTCAAAAAACGCTCAAAAACGCGCACTAACGCACGGTCGCGTTTTTTAGCTCTGACGTTTTTTTTTTTTTTCTCAAAAAATAAATAAAATTTACAATAACATGGACAGGCGTTTTTAAGCTGTAAAAAACGCAGCTGTAAAAACGTCAGTGGGCATGAAGCCTTAGTTATACCTTAAGATACTTCTGAATTAGGAATATATAAATTAATAATTGTTAATTGTAGCTATGTGGATGGTTTAGCATCTTCTCTTTTGCAGTAAGAGATCTTATTGGAATCCTGTGCATCAGCATGAGTGAGGAAATGTGCATGATCTATAGGTAATGGCCAAAGGACATAATTATGGCAGCTTTGTAATATTTTACAGAGTTAATCAAAAACTATCTAACAAGTACTACTTCTTTAAAATAGTATAAGGGACTTGAGCACATGAATTCTGGGCAAAGGCTCAGGGCACATCCAGAACGCGGGAAACGTGGCCCATCGAAATGGACACCTTTGATATCCTTCAGGAAGAGTTTGACCCTTGCAAGACAGTGGGTAGTCCAATGCCTCGCACACACGAAAGCGATTTCCGACAAGAAAAACGCGTTTTTTTTCAGCAGAAAAACAGCTGAAACTTGTCTTGCATACACACGGTCACACTAATCTTGGCCGAAATTCTGACCGTCAAGAACGCGGTGACGTACAACACGTACGACGAGTCGAGATCAATGAAGTTCAATAGGCAGTTCGGCTCTTCTGCTTGATTCTGAGCATGCGTGTCTTTTTTTTGCGTTGTAATTGCATACAGACGACCGCGATTCCCGATAGGAATTTTTCCTGTCACGAAAATTGAGATCCTGCTCTCAATCTTTTCTTGGCCGGAATTCTCACAGAAAAAGTGCGACAGAGCATACACACGGTCAGAATTTGCGACAAAAAGCTCACATCGCACTTTTCTCTTCGGGAATCGCGTTTGTGTGTACGAGGCATAAGATAGCCTGTCGATCATGCTCACTTGCAAACCCCATTTCAGTAACCTTGGTAAATACAACCATTATACAGTGCCTTGAAAAAGTATTCATACCCCTTGACATTTTCCACATTTTGTCATGGTACAATCAAAAACGTAAATGTATTTTATTGGGATTTTTATGTTTGGTTGTAACATGACAAAATGTGGAAAATTTCAAGGGGTATGAATACTTTTTCAAGGCACTGTATTCTTTCAGGTTAAGGGTTATTATTTGCAACTGTGCCTTTTATGAGTTGGACTTTTTGTTTTAATAAATGTGCCTGAAAAACTCAGTTGGTACATACCCATATTATCAAGCAAAATTACAGAATTTCAAACACGTTTATTGAAATTATTACCAAATCATACATCAAGGCTTTCACTGACAAGAATACTGTAGTGGGGTGTCATATTTAGGGGGAGCATCTGAGTGATAACCAGGCTCAGATGCACTAATTG
This sequence comes from Rana muscosa, assembly GCA_029206835.1. Taxonomy (NCBI): domain Eukaryota; kingdom Metazoa; phylum Chordata; class Amphibia; order Anura; family Ranidae; genus Rana; species Rana muscosa. Next base: position 86,051,375 of record CM055116.1, on the reverse strand, counting down.
TTAGGTTTTATGGACCATTTTAGCTCGTGGAGGATATCAATGGTGTCCAGTTGCCTGTGGCCTACAGGCGGCGCTGTCGCCATGGGCCACGGTTGAACCACCATTGGAGGGCTGTGCCTTCTGTGTCCCCTCGCGGCAGTAGTACAGCGGGGCAGGGAACCTGCTGTGCCTGCTGGGAGAGTGTATAAAAGGGGCAGACATCTTCTGTTCGAGGTCCACTTCCCCGCCCATGGGGGTGCTGCGTCCACGCCCAGGCACCTTCGGCCTGGGGGTGAGTGAGTATCGTCTCTGGGTGCTCTAGGCCAGGAGACGGAGCTGCTGTTCCATCCCAGACACCTTCAGTCTGGGGTGAGGTACTTTAAAGAAGGCCCGGGGCCCAGCAACCTTCGGCTGGGGTCCGCTAGGGATCGAGGGCTCCCAGGGATCCGCCTTGCGAAGGGACCCGTATCCAGGATCGAGGAGGCCAGGGAGGTGACCCTTTCTGAAGACCCAGCGCAGAGTCGTGGTGACAAAGGGGCCTCTGGTAACTCTCCGAGGGATGTTTTTCTCCTTGACATGGGCCAAGTCCAAGAAGGAAGTGCATGTTCTACGGGTCAGTGGCAGTGACCAACTTCTACAAGTCAGTGGCAGTGACCAACTTCTACAAGTCAGTGGCAGTGACTTCAACTTTTCACCCGGTCAGTGGCAGTGACCAACCTCACGGTCTGTGGCAGAGACCGTGCGCCAAGCCTGTTCGTGCAAATCAGAACAGGAGAGAAGCTAAATTAAGTTTATGTCTGGACCTCCTCCCACCTTATCTGACCTGTGTCTCGTCTCAACCTGTCTGCTCTCACAGAGACTATTTATTGTTCTTAAGAATAAATATTGAGTTGGACTTTTCAGTTGGTGTGGACAGTTGCTTTACTGGGGAGCTCTAAGGACTTGTTTCTGGCTACTTCAGAAGCGAGATCAGCCTGGGAGGATTCAATCACTGGGTGCAAGCAGGCCCGAGAAACTAACACCGCTCAACCTCCCCATCTGGGAGGGTACGGGCTTGTGGTGCGGTGTGCCTCATTCTTTCCTGCGGAGGAGCCAAATAAAGAAAAGCAGGTAAAGTCTGGGGTGGGTGCGCTACATAAATAATCCTAAAATCCCTATTGTCTATGCTTTACACATAACGATCTTAAAGTTCTGCTGGGAAGACCTTTAAAGCGGAGTTTCATCCAAAAGTGGAAGTTCTGCTTTAAGGCCTCTTCCCCGCTCCTCTTTAATAAATGGTACTTTTTTTTGGTGGGGGACGGTACCTGATTTTGAGTGCTACCAGCTCCCACTTCCACTTGGATTACCTAGGTGATCCGAGCGAAAGTCCCCCCCCCCCCCCCCGCAGTCTACTGGGACATGTCAGAGGTCCCAAAAGACTGCGCAACCATTCTCAAGGTGCAGCTTGTACATGCGCACTGGGCAGCTGACTGTGAAGCCACAGTTAAGATAACGTCACCGGGGACCCAAGACTGCTAAAATAAATGGCTCGGGTGAGCACAGGGCTGGATCCTGGGACAGGTGAGTATCTGTTTATTAAAAGTCATCAGCTACAATTTTGGTAGCTGCCGACTTTTAATTTTTACTAATTTGTCTGAAACTCTTCTTTAATCTCTGGCATAGGGTCCTAAACTGAAAATGCACATCTATTGGTAGATGACTTTTTGAGACCCCATGTTACAAGGTTTCCTTCATATGTGAAGGACACCATAGGACTGCTAAAAATAGCTGAGGGCCTGGTAATACCCCCAGGTGCTCTAGTGGCTTTTTAGTGGCCCTTTCTCCCCCCTCAGTGGAGCCCAAGAATTAAGAGATATTGGGGGAGATTTGCTAAAGCTGGTGCGTGCAGGATCTTGTGCAGCTGTGTATAGAAACCAATCAGCTTCCAGGTTTTATTTTTTATTGTCAAAGCTTAATTAAACAAGCTGAATTTAAAAGCTATAATTATAAAGGTGAATGCTGCGCTATCTTAATATTGGCATGTGATACCCAAAATGTATTAATATTTTAGTGTAGGATTCCACAGATCACTGTAAATCATATACTCAAAATGTGTCTTAAGTGCTACAGATATATACCATCCATAAAGTCCCCTAGTGACAATGCTGTTATCAATAAAGTGACTCCGTGCAACAATGTAATGCAAAGTGTAAAATCTTATCATCACATGTACTATGAAAAAAGTCCTTATTAACCACTTGCCGCCCGCCCTATAGCGGATTGACGTCGGCAAAGTGGTTTCAAAATCCTGACTGGACGTCATATGACGTCCTCAGGATGTTGAGCCGCTGCGTGCCCCCAGGGGCGCGCATCGCGGCGATCGTTGCTGTGGGATGTCAGTCTGACACCCCGCAACACCGATCTAGGTAAAGAGTCTCCGACGGAGACTCTTTACCACGTGATCAGCAGTGTCCAATCATGGCTGATCACGATGTAAACAGGAAAAGCCGGTCATCAGCTTTTCCTCACTCGCGTCTGTCAGACGCGAGTAGAGGAGAGCCGATCGGCTGCTCCTCTGACAGGGGGGGGGGGTTTGTGCTGATCGATTATCAGCACAGCCCCCCCGAGGATGCCCACTGGACCACCAGGGTTGCCACTAGACCACCAGGGAAGCCCACCTATAGGTATTAGGTATTGCACACTAGACCACCAGGGAAAATGGATGCCAATGCCAAATGGATGCCAATCAGTGCCACAATGGATGCCAATCAGTGGTGCCCACAATGGGCACCACTGATTGGCAGGCATTATTGTTTGGCACTGATTGGCATCCATTAGTACAGTACAGTGCCACCTCCATGCCACCTATCAGTGCCCATCCATGCCCATCTGTGCCACCTATCAGTGCCCATCCATGCCGCCTATCCATGCCCATCTGTGCCCACCCATGCCACCTATCTGTGCCCACCCGTGCCGCCTATCTGTGCCCACCCGTGCCGCCGATCGTTGCCCATCCGTGCCGCAGATCGTTGCCCATCCGTGCCGCTGATCGCTGCCCATCCGTGCCACCTCATCGGTGCCCATCCATGCCACCTTATCCTTGCCCATCAGTGCAGCCCCATCAGTGCCTATCAGTGAAGGAGAAAACTAACTTATTTACAAAGTTTTGTAACTGAAACAAAAAAAAAACTTTTTTTTTCCAAAATTTTCGGTCTTTTTTTTATTTTTTAGCAGAAAATAAAAATCGCAGAGGTGATCAAATACCACCAAAAGAAAGCTCTATTTGTGGGAACAAAATTATAAAAATTTAGTTTGGGTACAGTGTAGCATGACCGCGCAATTGTCATTCAAAGTGCAACAGCGCAGAAAGCTGAAAATTGGTCTGGGCAGGAAGGTGTATAAGTGCCCTGTATGGAAGTGGTTAAAGTGCTCCAATTCTATGCAAAAAAGCGTTCCAGTGCACTAAAGTGCTAAGTGCTAAATTCTATGCCAAAAAAATTCATGTGAAGACATGCGTTGATATGATGAAATATAAAGGCCATTCCAAGAAAAAATCAGATCCAAAAATGGTGATAGCAAGCGTATTCTTGTGTCCACTCAGGTGCCACGCTTCATTGTGTGCACTCACCTTAGACCAGGGTCTCAAACTGACAGCCCTCCAGCTGTAGCTAAACTACAAGTCCCATCATGCCTCTGCTTGTGGGAGTCATGCTTGTAACTGTCAGCCTTGCAATGCCTCATGAGACTTGTAGTTTCACAACAGCTGGAGAGACGCCAGTTTGAGACCCCTGCCTTAGAGCATGTGACCTTGCAGTTAAGCTCGGTCAAAACACGCATATGAATCACCCCAGGGTTCAGTATCTGTGATGTGATCCTGGGCTGATTGATGGCACGTTTTCCACATACTTATATGACAAAAGAAAACTAGATAGTGTGATATAATTTTAAATCATTGTATTACTAAACACTAGCCCCTTTAATAGGGTACTCACATTTCATGGGTGCTTCAGTTCACCACTCTTTTAAAGCCAAAGATGCTGTGACTGCTGAAATGGTGTGTCCCTTCTGCGTTGAGAACGATCATCTGTCTTCTGCACCATCCTGTCCCCTCCCCAACGCGTGTCGTCAGGCATGTGACGTATCTTTCTCAGGGGGAATTGTATACAGCATTCACCTTTATATTTATAGCTTTTGAACGGTCATATGGGACGTGATCAGTGCTAGCAGCTATCTCGATAGAAGTCAGTATATGTTAATGGTAGCTCGCAAGATGTTTGTTGTTTTGAAGTTAAAAGCTGATTGGTTACTAAGTACAGCTGCACCAGATTCTGTGTGCACCAGTCTTTGTAAATCTCCCCCTTTGTTTTGCTATCCCTGTCTCCTTGGGCTTTACTGGGAAGTGACTATACCTTGGTATTAGTAAATATACATGTACAGCATGAGTATTTTTTTTTACTTTTTCATAGAACTTTGCCAAATATGTGCTTTCTGTGGAAGTGTCCACCGTCCCTATGAGATAAAAAAATCAGTGGAATAAAATCCATAACCTCCTCATGACACACTTTTAAAGCACTCTTAGGAGATGGTGAAGAGATTTTTTTTCTTTACTGACACTCAATAATTAACACACCTAACTATGTACTTTAAGAGAATTACCCCTGTATCTGTATATAACTATGATTTGTCCTCACATGTGTGATTGACATATGTTGTATGAATTTATAGATGTATTCTCTTTTGTTTCTGCTGAGAAAGCAAAGTTTGCGAAACGCGTCAAAATGGTATTTCCCATTCATCACCACGATGCTGCATCACTAGCATATAATCTTGTTAAAAATGAATACTCGTGGGGCGTGGCCTGGACATGGCTGTGTGAGGTTGTGCTATTCCTGAGCTCCCGACCTGATCCCCTACATCTCGGCAAATTCACAGCCGTAAACCGGTATGAGCCCGACTAAAAGGCACAGGACACGAGCAGTGACAGGGGGGACCCCGGCAGGCAAGACTTCTGGAGAAATCCGACGTTTTTTTAACCCCACAGGAACATCCCCCGGAGCGACGGTGGCGGCAGCACGTGGCTCTGCACGTGGAGGCCTGCAGAAGGCCCAGGCGCCTGGTCTCGGGACGTCTGAACCGGGGACCTCTTGGACTCCAGACCGCTCTCAGGACGTGTTAACCGAGCCCCAGGGAGCCAGGATGTCTCCCCCGCATACTCCGGAAGTAACAATCCTGGACCAAGACATTCGGGAGATGCTGCAGGCCCTACCGACCCGGACAGCTATAGAGGCCCTGATCCTTCGCCTGGAGGAGACCCACAGACGGGACATCCAGGAGGTGGGAGGGGAGGTATCCACCTTGACGGATCATGTGGGAATGGGTGAGGCATCATTGACCTCCCTGGAGCATAGGGTCTAGGCACTGGAGCGCTCGAGGGACCAGCACCGGGACACCGCGATCGATCTTCAGCTTCACTTAGAAGACATCGAGGACCGTAGCCGTCGCAACAATCTGCGGCTCAGAGGTGTCCCAGAGTCAATGGAGGATGTCGGGGCAGCAGTGACGGAGGTGTTCCGGACGGTGCTGAGAGACCCCGACGCGGATGTCATTTTAGACAGAGCGCACAGAGCCCTGGGCCCCAAGTCCCTGGATTCGGATAGGCCAAGAGACGTGATCTGTAGGCTCCACAGATATGCGCAGAAAGAGTCGATCCTGCGGGCGGCCTGGGACCATGGAGATGTGGAAAGAGGCGATGCATGGATCCGGATTCTGCCGGATCTATCGAGGGCAACCCTACACAGAAGAGCCCTGCTGCGCCCCGTTCTGGATGTGGCCAAACAAAAGGACATCACCTACCGCTGGGGATATCCACTATCGGTGACGTTTCGCAGAGACTCTGGATCATTTACCCTCCAGACCATGGCTGACCTCCCTGCCCTGTTTCAATTCCTGGAAGTGCTGCCAATCCCAGTTCCAGATTGGCGCCAGATCCTCCCTCGCCAGATGGGCAGATCGGGACCAGCGGTACAACACGGTCCTCTGCCGCCCCGCCGGCAGAGAGGCAGACGGAGACGCCGATCTGTATCCAGAGGAGAGGCACGTGAGTAGGCCGTGGGCCACCCTACCCTGACCACCGCTAGCTAAATGGCCTTGATCCCCCTTTGGTGCCTCGCCCGACCGCCCTCCTGTCTTGCCCCGCACCGGGATCTGTAACTATAGTGCAGCGGCTCACTGGATGGCTGCCGTCCCCTGCCTTCACCACGGGCCCTCCCGAGACACTTTGCATGGAGGGGAGAGAGAGGGGTAGACTGACTTGGATTCGGACGCCTGCCCCCGCCCCTGAGGTGTGTTATTTCCCCCCGGGGTGGCTGTAGTTCCACCACATCCACATAGTAGAGACGTATCAGGCAATGCCGTTTCACTTTGGCGGCATGGGTCCTGCCTGGTGGGGATGGGATGGCTTCGGGGGGGGTGATCCGGGCTGGGGGGGGGTATGTCTTGGGTCCCTGTCCTGCTGCACTGCCCGGGGGGAGGGGGTGGGGGATGTCTACTGGGGGTAACCCCGATGGAGGTCTTTTGTTGTACAACCCGGCGGACTGGTGCTCCCACTCTTGCTCTAATGGAGGAAACACAATGTAAACTCATTCAGGTTCTCTGCACCGGACGGTTGCTGTGCCTCTTGGGGACAGGCATTTTGTTGGGAGGGGGTCGGACGGAGGGGAGGTCAAGCTGCTGTAGGTCGGGGAGGTGCTTGGGGCTTATGCCCCAAGCTGTGTTGCACTGTCTGTAATGTTGTTGATCTGTTTTGCACTTTTTCTGCTCTATATGTTTTACGTGATGCATTATGTATTGCCTGTGTAGCTGTACTGGTTTACTAATTATCCTACATTGATAGTTTGCCGAGGGGGGGGGGGCGGAGAGGGCTGGGGGCTCTAACTCTGGCTCTGTCTGTCCACTTCCCCGTTTAGGACTGTGCTCCAATCCCGGGACTGTCCCGGGGAGCACCCAAGCCTTTAGGGCTAATTTAGCTTCTCTTCAGCAGCGGCACCTTCTAGTGCCAGCCTCCTAATTTTCTGTTTCTTCGTTTCATAGGGAGTACTCTTCCTTTCTTTTCTCTATCTGTACTGCTACCCTCTCATCTCGTTTCCACTTTCGGGTCCTATTTCAACCTACGACATACGTAAGCGCATTGGTAATGCGCTACACTCTGCCCAACTGATTGACGCCTGGCGCCTTATGCACCCGGGGGTACGGGATTTCACCTTCTTCTCACAACCCCACCAGTCCTACTCGCGTATCGACTACTTTCTGATACCCCATGCACAGCTACACGCGATTCGGGAGACTTACATCGGATCCATCACGTGGTCGGATCATGCGCCGGTCGGGCTTCGGTACTCGCTATCCGCCACAACGACGGGGCAACGTTCTCCGTGGAGACTGAATGAGAGCCTCCTCCAGGACCCGGTGGTCCTGGCTGACTTAGTCAGGGAATTGGGATTTTATTTTTCCACAAACAAAACGACCGACAGTGACCCTGGGGTGGTGTGGGAGGCCCACAAAGCTGTAATTCGGGGGTCCTTGATAGGGCACGGCTCCAGACTCAAACGCGAGCGGACGGCGCAACTTGACTTGCTCCTCACCAGGCTGAAGGCCCTGGAGGTGGCCCATAAGGCCTCTCCATCCAAACAATTGGGTCTAGACCTAGATACAGTTACATATAGTTACATAGTTACATAGTTAGTCAGGTTGAAAAAAGACAAAGTCCATCCAGTTCAACCATAAAAATAAAAAAAATATCGTGCAATCCCATATACCCAATTCTATACCCACAGTTGATCCAGAGGAAGGCGAAAAACCCCAGCAGAGCATGATCCAATTTGCTACAGCAGGGGAAAAAATTCCTTCCTGATCCCCCGAGAGGCAATCGGATTTACCCTGGATCAACTTTACCTAGAACTGTTAGTACTCAGTTATATTATGTACATTTAGGAAAGTATCCATGCCTTTCTTAAAGCAATCTACTGAGCTGGCCAGAACCACCTCTGCAGGGAGTCTGTTCCACATTTTCACAGCTCTTACTGTGAAGAAACCTTTCCGCATTTGGAGATGAAATCTTTTTTCTTCTAGACGTAAAGAGTGCCCCCTTGTTCTCTGTGTTGACCGTAAAGTGAATAACTCATCACCAAGATCAATATATGGACCCCTTATATATTTGTACATGTTAATCATATCCCCCCTTATTCTCCTCTTCTCAAGAGTGAATAAATTCAGCTCCTCTAATCTTTCTTCATAGCTGAGCTCCTCCATGCCTCTTATCAGTTTGGTTGCCCTTCTCTGCACTTTCTCCAGTTCCCCGATATGCTTTTTGAGAACTGGTGCCCAAAACTGAACTGCGTATTCCAGATGAGGCCTTACTAATGATTTGTACAGGGGCAAAATGATGTCTCTCTCTCTGGAGTCCATACCTCTCTTAATACAAGAAAGGACTTTGCTCGCTTTGGAAACCACAGCTTGGCATTGCATGCCATTATTGAGCTTATGATCTACCAAAACCCCCAGATCCTTTTCCACTACGGATCCCCCCAGTTGTATTCCCCCTAGTATGTATGATGCATTCATATTCTTAGCCCCCAAGTGCATAACTTTACATTTATCAACATTAAACCTAATCTGCCACATAGTCGCCCAATTAGACAGGGCATCGAGGTCGGCTTGTAAATTGGAGACATCCTGCAAGGACGTCATTCCACTGCATAGCTTGGTGTCATCTGCAAAGACAGAAATGTTACTTTTGATCTCAGACCCAATATCATTTATAAAGATATTAAAAAGTAAGGGTCCCAACACTGAACCTTGGGGTACACCACTGATAACCTTAGACCATTCAGAGTAAGAATCATTAACTACTACTCTCTGAATTCTGTCTTTTAGCCAGTGTTCTATCCATTTACAAACTGATATTTCCAATCCTGTAGACTTTACCTTACACATGAGCCGTGTGTGGGGAACTGTATCAAACGCTTTTGCAAAATCCAAGTATACCACGTCCACAGCCACGCCTCTGTCCAAGGTTTTACTTACCTCTTCATGAATCCATGCTGTCTGTTGCTGAAATAGTTTTTTTCCAGCAAGAACTCATCTATGTGGTCTTTTATTAATCTCTCCAATATCTTCCCAACTATGGAAGTTAAACTAACAGGTCTATAGTTACTTGGTAAAGACTTTGTTCCCTTTTTAAATATAGGCACCACATTGGCCCTGCGCCAATCCAGTGGTACTATTCCTGTCATTATGAGTCCCTAAAAATTAGATACAATGGCTTTGAAATTACAGAGCTCAATTCTTTTAGGATCCGTGGGTGGATGCCATCTGGTCCAGGTGCTTTATCCACCTTTATTCTGTCTAAATATTTCTGGACCATATCACTTTTGAGCCATTGTGGATTTGGGGCTGTGTCACTACCACCCCCATTATGGACATGAACTCCCCCATGCTCCATTGTATACACAGAGCTGAAGAAAGTATTTAATAAATTAGCCTTTTCTTTGTCCCCAGTCACCCACTCTAGATTATTTTGTAAAGGGCCTACATGCTCAGACTTGACCTTTTTACTATTAATATATTTGAAGAATTTTTTGGGGTTTGTCCTACTATCTTTTGCAATCTGTCGTTCGTTTTGAATTTTTGCATCCTTGATTTCCTTTTTACATATCCTGTTATATTCTTTGTAACATTTAAACGACACTAGTGTTCCTTCATTTTTATATTTTTTAAAAGCGCTTTTCTTATTGTTTATAGCTTTTTTAACTTTAACTGTGAGCCACATAGGTTTTATTTTTAGCCTTTTAAACTTATTGCCCATGGGAATATACTTTGCAGTGAGTTCACAAACAGTCTTTTTGAAGAATTCCCATTTCTGTTCTGTGCCCATTGATGCCAATTTTCCCTCCCAGTCTAAGTCCTGGAGAGCAGCCCTCATCCTTGGAAAATTTGCTTTATTGAAATTAAGTGTTTTTATCCTTCCTGCATGTATTTCTTGCTTACAGCTAACATCAAATGAAATCATGTTATGGTCACTGCTACCCAGGTGTTCCTTTATCTGAACATTAGTAATGTGCTATGCATGGTTTGAGATTACCAGGTCCAACAGAGCATCATTCCTAGTTGGGGCCTCAATAAACTGGACCATAAAATTGTCCTGCAATAGGCTTATACATTTTTGCCCTTTAACTGTCCCAGCAGTGCCATTACTCCAGTCAATTTCTGGGTAGTTAAAATCCCCCATTATTATCACCGTCCCAGCCCTTGCAGCCCTTTCCATCTGTGCAAGGAGCTGAGTCTCCACCTCCTCATTAACATTGGGTGGTCTATAACAAACTCCAATGATTAACTTTGAACTACGCACATCTGTATGCAGTTCCACCCATAATGCTTCAGCCTCATCACACTCTCCATCAACCAGGTCCTCTTTCACACTCGCTTTGAGATCACTTCTCACATAGAGACAGACCCCGCCACCTTTCCTTTTTGCCCTGTCTCTCCGAAAGAGTGCATAGCCAGGAATATTAATAATCCAGTCATGTGAGGATTGAAGCCACGTTTCAGCAATACCGATTACGTCATAGCTCTCCTCATGCACCAGAGCTTCCAACTCACCTATTTTGCTTGGCAGACTTCTGGCATTGGTGAACAAACACTTTAATGTATTACATTTTTCTCTGGTGTTTTTCATATAATTTTTAGTAGTACAAATGGCACTATAGTTTCCAATGGCTGTTTGCAACATGGGAATTTTCTTGTCACCTGCCATAACCCTCCCCCCATCTATCCCCATTCCACTCTCCATTAATGTCTGACCACTAACTGCCCTGTGTGCCCGATGTAATTCTAGTTCACCCTCCCCCCTCAAACCTAGTTTAAATACTCCTCCAGCCTTCCCCTAAACCTCTCCCCCAGCACCGCAGACCCCCTTCCATTCAAGTGCAAACCGTCTTTAGCATATATATCGCAGATAAAAGATCTTCTTCAATTTAAAGCCAAGGCGGCGATACAGATATGCCGCAGGAAATCATATGAGTCGGGCAACAAATGTGGGAGACTCCTGGCCCGAACGCTGCAGACTCAGCGTTCGGCTGCCTACATACCACACATTCAGACCGCTACTGGGCAGAAGGCTAGCCTTCCCCAACTTATTGCGCGAGAGTTTGGGGCCTTTTACTGCTCCCTTTACAACATACCTGACACGAGACCTATACTGGAGTCCACGCGGGAATATTTGGACCGGTCCCTCATGCCCTCACTTACGGTAGAGACGCGGTCTGTACTGGAGGAACCCATTACGCTGACTGAAATCCAGGTGGGACTTAAGAATACCAAACCGGGCAAGGCCCCCGGCCCGGACGGTCTGACCACCGCCTACTACAGGGCCCTCCTGCCCTCCTTGGGCCAGCATATGGCAGATCTCTTCAATGACGTTGGATCAGGGAAGCGATTCCACGACTCCACGCTTTTGGCCCAGATCTCGGTGATACCTAAGGAGGGAAAGGATCCGGGGCTATGTGGAAGTTACCGCCCGATATCCCTGCTGAATGCAGATCTCAAGATCTTTACTAAGATTTTGGCCACTAGACTGCAAACATACATCCCTGACATGATACATCTAGACCAAGTGGGGTTTGTTCCATTTAGAGAGGCCAGGGATAATACCATTAAAGTCCTTAACTTGTTACATATTGCAATTCAAAGCAAGACGCCTTGCATATTCCTCGGTACCGACGCCGAAAAGGCATTCGACCGGGTTCACTGGGGATTCCTGTTCGCGACATTGAGACACATAGGGCTGGGAGAGACGATGCTGAACTGGGTGACTGCTGCCTATACGGCACCGACGGCCAGGGTGAGGGTGAACGGGGTCTTGTCAGAGGCGTTCCCCATTCGGAATGGGACCAGACAGGGCTGCCCATTGTCCCCTCTGTTGTTCGCCCTGACGCTGGAGCCCTTTCTCTGTCACGTACGCCGGAACCCGGATATCATGGGAGTGGAAAAGAATGGGACACAGTATAAGGTGTCGGCATACGCCGATGATCTTCTGTTCTCCCTCACAAACCCCACGGTATCCCTCCCGAACCTTTTGAGAGAGTTTGAGGTTTTCGGCTCCCTCTCCAATGTCAAGATTAACTTCACCAAATCGGAGGCGATGGGCGTGGGGATAGCGGCGGCCCAACTTAAACAACTTAAAGACGGATTTAGGTTAAAGTGGACCGACGTGGCATTGAGATATCTGGGGACATTCATACCCATGACATTAACCAAACTATTTGCATTAAATTTCCCCCCTTTACTAAAGACAGTTTGGGAGCTACTAGACGGGTGGGACATCGGCCTCCATTCGTGGTTTGGCCGATGCGCCATCCTCAAAATGTCAATACTACCTAAGTTCCTATACCTCCTACAGGCCCTCCCGATAGCCATCCCTGGGACCTATTTTAGGCAAGTCCATGCGGCCTTCACCAGGTTCCTTTGGGCTGGGAAACGCCCACGCCTTACCAGGACTTTACTCTGCCTCCCGAAATCACATGGGGGCCTTGCAATGCCGGATATCCATGCATACTACAGGGCGACCCACCTCAGCCGGCTCCTGGATTGGTGCAGACATAGGGGCACCAAACTGTGGACAAGCATCGAACAAGAACAGAGTGACATACCCCTAGACAGAGCCCCCTGGTGCCATTCGGATTTGCCACCCACACTGAAAAGACATCCCCTGATAGGCAACACCCTGGGTGTGTGCTCATCCCTACTGAAGCGACCCTCGCTCTCGTCCCCGGTCTCCCCTCTGCGCCCGGTGCTGGGCCACCCCCGGTTCTCCCCGGGACTGCAGGACAGGAGATTTCTCGCACTTAGAGAGGCGGGATTTCACCAGGCGTCCCACTTTAGTGTACAGGGGCGATGGAGGTCGTATGCAGAGCTGTCGGATCCGAGAGGCTCGTACGGCCTAGATTTTATGAGAGCCATGCAGCTCAGCCACTTCCTTTCGACCATACCGCCCCCGCCCAGTGACTCAACACACTCCCTTACACCTCTCGAGGAGTTATGTACGGAGTCGGGTAGGATTCAGCACACGCTTTCATGGTGTTATGGCAAGTTGATGGAGCCGCCGGGGCCCCTCCAGGTCCCCTGTCTTACTAGGTGGGAGCGGGAGCTCAGCTGCCAATTTTCCGTTGACACGAAGCGGCACATACTCCGTTTCACTCACAAGTCGTCTCTTTGCATTAGGACCCAGGAGGCGAACTACAAATTGCTCACACACTGGTATAGGACCCCTTCCCTTCTACACAAAATGTTCCCTGATACTTCTGACCATTGCTGTAGGTGTGGGAGAGAGGAGGGGACCCTCCTGCATGTCTTCTGGTCCTGCCCATGGCTGCGGAGATTTTGGGAGGAGGTAAGGAGGGTGACCCAAGAGTTTACCGATCGTACCGTGCCAGATACGCCAGCCTACTTCCTCTTGCAGGTGACTGACATGCCTGCAAAAGTCTATAAGAGATCGGTGGTCCGCCACCTTCTGGACGCAGCTAGGGCCTGCATACCCCTCAACTGGAAATCCACATCCCCCCCATCTATTGCTCAGTGGCTCCGCAGAGTTGACGACATCAGCCTCATGGAAGACCTGATCCTCTCTAGCCAGCATAGACGCGAGATATACTCCAGGACCTGGCAGTTATGGAACATTTTTAAATATTCTGACGAAGGGCAGACCCTTAGAGGGATTGAGTTGCCCACATGAGTCTGTGCCCGGACTATTCATCCCCCGGAGGTGTGTCTCGTTTGCAACCAGCCCTCAACGCGCAGGTGACACGCCGGAGTCACGACATCCTGATAGGTTAGTCGTCATCACCTAGATGTATGTCTACCTGGTCCCCACCCCTCCTCCTCCTCCTACCCTTCCCTTTTGCCCTTCCCTGTCTAATTCCCTCCCCCTCCTTCTATCGCTGTCTATGTTCCTCCCTTTTTCTTTCCTTTTCCTTTTTTCTGGGTTCGACCCAATTCTTCTCTACCTGAGGTTCTATACCTCCTGTTTTTATACTATTTGGATAAAACTAGAGGGGAGGCGATCTCAACAGGACCCGGGCATTCTGACGTCAACGGTAGTCTGACGGACATGTTCAAGTTGGCAGCGGAGGGATGCACTGGAGACCAGTGGGAGCTTCACCCCCCCACTGGGGAATTTAATTACATGATCGACCACTAGGAGTTCTGAGCTCTGAGGGGATACCCCTGTACTGCTGTGCCATATTTTATTTTGGATGTATATGTCTGTTATTCACTATGGGGGTCCGTGTGGATCGACTCCTCTGTTATACTTTATAAATAAAAAAATAAATAAAAAAAATGAATACTCGTTTGTATAAGGAAAAGTGGCGTTTAGGTGGGATGAAAAGAATAATCTAATAATGTGAATCATGATTCCAAATATACGGTATATAGATATATAAATATATGCATATAATTATTTTTATATACACAGACACACATAAATATATATACAGTATAAATATATGCATATACATTTTTTTATATACACACAGGCATAAATATATATATATATATATATATATATATATATATATATATATATATATGTAGCGGGCAGTTCCTCCCCTCTTCCCATCCCCTCCATTAAAGTTCTGCTCGCAATGTCTCTGGTCTAGGGGTATGATAGGGGAGGGAGAGGGTGAGCTACGCCTGACTTCCACCACAGGTGTAGAAGTGGTCTCGGCAATGCCTTTCTTTACCTTCGGGCCTGTGTTGTGCATCGGATCCTCCCTCCAAGAGTCTCCGAGAACCTCGTCTGCCAGAAACTGAGCCCCACACCGTTAAAGTCCAACACTGCTTTATTCAGCACATAACATAGAATCCCTTGGCTATAGAACAGAAAAGGAGGTGTGGGTGCGAATAGGCCCAGACACAAGTTCGATCCTCCACTCTCCTCCAAAGAGTGGGTTATGGTCTCCGCACGAGGGAAATTCACCTTCCGGACGGTCTCCGACAAGAGACTCACCCGTCACCGGCAGTATGCTGCACCGGGTCTTCAGATGAGGAGCTCTTCCCGGTCCATTACGCCCACCTCGGATTCAGGCATCCATCTCCGGAGTACCTTAGGATCCTTCCCTCACGGAACTCAGTGTTGGGCCCTGAGCTCCGGACCGCCGTCCGAGTACCTCACCCCAGGCTAAAGGTGCCTGAGGTGGAACACGATCTCCGGTGGTCCTCTAGGCCTAGTCCGCCTAGAGGACAAACACGAACTCCGTCCGCAGGCTAAAGGTGCCAGGGACCAACTACCCCGAACAAAAATGGCCGGCCCCTTTTATCCCCTCTCCCAGCAAGCATGGCGGGTTCCCCGCCCCACCATACCGCTGCCAAGAGAGGACAAAAAGTAGGCTCAGCACTCAGCGGTATCCGTCCGTCGGCCCATGGTGACAGCGCCACCCAGTGGACCGCCGAAGACACACCACTGGTGTCACTGAAAAATTCAAAAATTACTGCGGGAAAGTAAGTACCCGCTACATACTCCCCCCTGTTATTTGACACTGGTCCCCAGTGTCTGGAGTAAACCACATCCTCAACAACTGACATGATTCAGTCCAGAAACCATTAACAATTGAAAAACAATTTTTTTTTATTTTTTTTTAACTATCCTAACGAAGAAGTTGTGTCTGAGCCCCTGTAATAAAAGAGGAGTGAAAGACAACACATTAAACATGAAAATCACATTTCAACATTTTACTTTTCCCTCCCCATCCTAACTAAAGACCTCCCCAGAGTATATAATCTTGCTGGGATGTTCTCCTGCAGAGGGAAAAGAAATAGAATTTAACATGTAAAACCCTGACACATGTATCCGTGTGTATGAGGAAAATAAATTTCTCCTAAAAGAAATCCCTGTTTCTCCAAAGAGTGAGTGCATGAAAAGTGTTTGTAACGTTGCGCGACACTGCCACCTGGTGACAGCCTCGCGGTAACTGCACCCGTGGAACTTCTTCTCCTTTCTCTCTAACCCTATCTACCCCAGAGTCTGTGATCTCCTTGCAGGAAGATAGAAACAAACAGGAACAGTTCCTTTTTTTTTTCTTTTTGAGCACACAAAAACACAATTTCCCCAGAAAGTTCAGCAACACGATAATATTGGAGTCTTTCTCTCCTAAAGGTAGAAGCGGGGATGTGGCAGAATCAGTGGCTTCAAGTGCTGATCCATAGTCTCTAGATGGTATTCCACATCTTCGCCTTCTTTGCGTCTGATCACTACTTTGTCTGCGTGGATGTGTCTTCCCACCATCCAGTCTGCCTTGCAGTCTTTGAAGCGCTGTGAAGCCTTTGGAGAACATGTTAGGTATCTGCGGGCGTGTGGAACTTTGAGGTGGGTCCACACAAAGTCATTGTACCAGCGCTCCCGGCACACTTCCACCTCATATAGCAAGTCCTTCGATAAGTAGGGGTACTCCCATCCATACTCCGCTGCAACCTTTTGGCTAAATAAGCGCTGTAGTCTTGCCAAAGGAGCCATGGTAGCTTTGTCCCCTTCACCAGGCAAAACAACTGAGTCTGGATGACGAGGTGTCTTGACCACCTCCATTCTGGGCATTGGGGGCCGCAGCAACAGTCTCTTAACCCCAGCGTCAGATACAGATGGCGCCGGGGATGCAGGGACAAGTTGAGGAAGGGATTCTCCTTCAGGCGCTGACGCCTCCACCCGGGGTGTGCTCTCTCCTACGGACATAGGTGAATTCCCAATTCCACGAAATGAGGCAAGCGGTATCTTGTCCCAGCCCTTCTTGGCGAACAAGACATCTATCAGGGCATCATCTCCCATATCTGAGAGAGATTCCAGGTCGGAGGTGTCACACTCCTCCGCGGGTATGTAGCCCTGTGTGGAAACAGAACATCCACACTCCGGGGACTTGCTAGGCCATGCCTTTTCGACACCTCCTCCCTCACACCAAGTCTTCTCTGCCGGCTTACCTTGACCTTTCCTGGGACGTCCGGAACTCCCGTCAACGGATCCCTCTGGGTGTGACGTAAGCATGCGAGACGGTCCACCACCACTGCTGGTCGGGGCTACCACGCTGGTTCTTTTCTTCAGTGGCGGACGCTGTGAGACAGTGGTGACCGAGTCAGCATCCTCGGATTTCTCCCGTTGATGTTTCACGACCTCCTCCGCGGTCGTTGCAGTGTGCGCAGGAGTGACTCTCACAGCCGTGATTCCTCCTTTCTGAGTGGCGGTACCTGAAGCCCGGCCTGGGTAGATGGTTTTCGGCCTCTCAACCCCGGATCCACTTCGAACGTGAACTCCCCACAGGCCTCGCAACGTCCGAACGGCTTCAACAGGCATACCAGTCTCGAACACCCAGGGCAAATCATACCCAGGGCCTCAACGTCCATACATGAGTATAGGGCGAATCGACCCCTCGGCTTCAGTCGGATCCCTGTATCCGTTATCGGAGCAGCAGCAGTCAATGTTGTAGTCGCCGGGTGAACCGGAATCCATGAGGCGGGTCCAAACATGGCGACCTGTTGCTGTTCCATCTCACACTGCAGAGTTTTTCGCGCCAATGTCCCACGTGTAGTCCGTCACACGTATTGGACTCCTCCCCTTTTGCTCCAGTTCGCGGTCTTTTCCACTTTGGCTTGATTGAGACCTGCCCACGAACTAAGCGGTAGGGGTTGTGTCTGGTGGCGCAGTGCAATTAAAAACCCCCCACGTGTAGTCCATCACACGGCTGGGTTTTTCCCCTTTCACCACTCTTCCTGTGCGGGCCTTTCCCCTTTTGAGGTCATGTCCACGACTTTCGAGCAGGGCTGCACTTTGGCCTATTCGTTTAACTCTGTCCGGCAGACACCTTCTACCAAGTGATGCACAACACATATCCCGGACGAGCCCCCACGTGTAGCGGGCAGTTCCCCCCCTCTTCCCATCCCCTCCATTAAAGTTCTGCTCGCAATGTCTCTGGTCTAGGGGTATGATAGGGGAGGGAGAGGGTGCGCTACGCTTGGCTTCAAACCACAGGTGTATAAGTGGTATCGGCAATGCCTTTCTTTACCTTCGGGCCTGTGTTGTGCATCGGATCCTCCCTCCAAGAGTCTCCGAGAACCTCTTCTGCCAGAAACTGAGCCCCACACCGTTAAAGTCCAATACTCCTTTATTCAGCACATAACATGGACTCCCTTGGCTATAGAACAGAAAAGGAGGTGTGGGTGCGAATAGGCCCAGACACAAGTTCGATCCTCCACTCTCCTCCAAAGAGTGGGTTATGGTCTCCGCACGAGGGAAATTCACCTTCCGGACGGTCTCCGACAAGAGACTCACCCGTCACCGGCAGTATGCTGCACCGGGTCTTCATATGAGGAGCTCTTCCCGGTCCATTACGCCCACCGCGGATTCAGGCATCCATCTCCGGAGTACCTTAGGATCCTTCCCTCGCGGAACTCAGTGTTGGGCACTGAGCTCCGGACCGCCGTCCGAGTACCTCACCCCAGGCTAAAGGTGCCTGAGGTAGAACACGATCTCCGGTGGTCCTCTAGGCCTAGTCTGCCTAGAGGACAAACACGAACTCCGTCCGCAGGCTAAAGGTGCCAGGGACCAACTACCCCAAACAAAAATGGGCGGCCCCTTTTATCCCCTCTCCCAGCAAGCACGGCGGGTTCCCCGCCCCACCATACCGCTACCAAGAGAGGACAAAAAGTAGGCTCAGCACTCAGCGGTATCCGTCCGTCAGCCCATGGTGACAGCGCCACCCAGTGGACCGCCGAAGACACACCACTGGTGTCACCGAAAAATTAAAAAATTACTGCGGGAAAGTAAGTACCCGCTACATATATATATATATATATATATATATATATATATATATATATACATATATATATATATATATATATATCTACAGTAAACAGTAAATATATATATATTTTTTTATATCCCATCAGATCATTTTCTTTGATTATTTTGTTCTATGTTTGTGAGTGGGACTGTTCACTTAAATCATGTTGCTCTATTCCTAAATATAAAATGCTCACTATGTGTGAGCAGCAATAATTCAGCTTTTTTCCAAACAGCATGCAAGTTTATTGAAGGGCCATGTCCAAACTCTCAAGCCTCGTACACACAACCGAGTTTCTCGGCAAGAACCAGCAAGAAACTTGCTGGCAGAGATTTCTTGCCGAGAAATTCGTTCGTGTGTATGGTTTCTTGTCAAGAAAACCGACTAGAATCTCGACGAGAAAATAGAGAACCTGCTCTCTATTTTCTCGTCGAGATTCTCGTCAGCCTGTTTCTCGATGAGAAAATTGTGCGTGTGTACACTTACCTGTCCACTGGGAAGCCCGCGCATGCTCAAAATGACTTTGACGCATGCGCGGTAGCTTCCTAGGCATAGGATAGGGTGTACAAAGATGGCGGCGACGGCATCGAATGCGACGAGCGCATGCTCGTCGTATTCAATTACGTCACCGCGTTCGCTCCATTCAAAGAACCGCGGGTTCTTTGAAATGAGCGTGTGTACACTCGGCCGGGACAAGTTTCTTGTCCAAGGATCTCGTCGAAAAAAACGACGTGTTTTTTACGACGAGATTCTCGGCCGTGTGTACGAGGCTTTATGCCGCGTACACACGACCGTTTTTCATGGCGAGAAAACTTCAATTTTTTAGATTGGTCGTGAAAACCGGTCGTGTGTATGCTCCATAGCAGTTTTCTCGATGAGAATACTGCCCGCAAAAAAATTAGAACCTGCTCTGTTTTTTCTCGTCGTTTTTCCCATTGTTCTCTTTCTCATTGCGAAAACCGCTCATGTGTATGCTTTTCCATGGGGAAAAAAAACGTGCACGCTCAGAATCAAGTATAAGACGGGAGCGCTCGTTCTGGTAAAACTAGCGTTTGTAATGGAGATAGCACATTCGTCACGCTGTAACGGACTGAAAAGCACGAGGCTGAAAAGCGCGAATCGGCTCTCACCAAACTAACACGAGATCAGCAAAAGCAGCCCAAAGGGTGGCGCCATCCGAAAGGAACTTCCCCATTATAGTGCTGTCGTACGTGTTGTACGTCACCGCGCTTTGCTTGAGCGTTTTTTTCCCCTGAATGTATGTATGCAAGGCAGGCTTGAGAGGAATCACGACGAATCACGTCGAGAAAAACTTTGTTTTTTTGCATGACAGCAAAAACGGTCGTGTGTACGCGGCATAATTGTAAAGTGGGAATTCTGATGAATTTAGCATTTATGGCGATACAGGTGAAGCCAAATGTTATCATTACGATGCAATGTATATCATGTTGATCCCAAAATATAAAAGGATTAAAAGACAAAATATTTAGTATCATAATGAGCTATAATTGACATTTTATTTAACTAGAGGGTGCTTTTTAATAAACTCCCAAAATGTTACTTATTTTATATACTGAGGTATATATTTTTTTTTATACTGTATTAATGTTTCAATGGAAAAATCTATGCAATGGAAAAAAAATAAAAGAATCTCATTGTGTGATGTCAGGCAGGGACACTGAGCCCATCGGACCAGCGCATACACACCTGGTTGTTTCACTTCTCTATTTTGAAATTCTTCACCATCAGAGCAACCATGTGTACTATCTGCAGTGACACGTATAATTCTACTGCTTTATAGAAAGGGGAAAAAGTACTGAAAGCCAGGTGTAGATACATGATGGAACTGAACTGTGTGTAATATTTTATAGCTCAAATACCAAAACTGATGCATTGCTATATCAGCCAAAACGTATAGTCCTTAACAAATCAATCTATGATGTCTAATGCTATTAGTTCAATATATAAATATAAATAAAATACAGTAGGTCTTAGGTGGATCTGTATTTTATAACTGATAACATGCTTCCAGTGAACCACAAATAGTTTTAATGGTGTAAACTAAATATACTGCACATAGTAGCAAATAATCCTGCATTATTACACAGTGTCCCAATTATGTGTGAACAGTCACCCGGACATGTTATTGCATACTACAAATGTCCATAAGGTGCCATTTTTTTCAACTGCCGAGTGACCAACCGCTACTCCTAAATATATAAAGAGTGAGCGCTTTCCTTTCCCGGACCTGCCCGTTTATGTGGACGGCCATGTCTTGGTAGGTTTTCAGTTGTGCCATACTCTTTCCATTTTCGGATGATGGATTGAACAGTGCTCCGTGAGATGTTCAAAGCTTTGGATATTTTTTTATAACCTAACCCTGCTTTAAACTTCTCTGCAACTTTATCCCTGATCTGTCTGGTGTGCTCCTTGGCCTTCATAATGCTGTATGTTCACTAAGGTTCTCTAACAAATCTCTGAGGGCTTCACGGAACAGCTGTATTTATAATGAGATTAAATTACACACAGGTGAGCTGTCAGGTACCTTTTCAGAGGCAAAGATGCTGAGAGAGAATCCCCTTGGGGCTAAGTGCAGTATACCCCTGGAGGTGGTACAGGAGGTATAGGGCTCAAAGAATCAAGGGTTGCCAGGAGGTTGGAGAAGGCTTGAGCGGATGATGACTTGGAGACTTTTTTATAAAGACAACAAGGAGTATCCCAGACTCTGAGTAAAAGCCTGGCTGAGGGTAGAACACAGGAGAGCAGATTGGAGGCTGTAGTGAGGTCAGCCAAGGATCAGTCACAGGTAAGTGATAAGCAAAGTCTGTGAGCCAGGCCGGGGGAAAAACACTGGTAATCAGGCAGGTGCAAGTTTAGCAAAGTCCGTGAGCCAAGCCAGGGGTCAAACTCCAGAGAAGAGATCAGAGAAGATCAGGAGTCACTTGGAAGTATAACACAGGTTCAGGAACAGAGAAGAGCTGAAGACAATCCAGCAATTTGATGCAGGTATGGGCAGCCTTTTATAGGCCAGCAGAGAGTCCCGATTGTCACGCAATGCGCGCGCCATCGCGCACACGCCCCCACACCGCCTTGCTCCGTCGCATACCCGCATGCGGTGAACCGCCGTTCTTCCGCACATGCGCACTGGAACGAGCCGGTGACATTTGCTGAGGCTATTTCTCTGACATGGACTCTATTTACTAATTAGGTGACTTCTGAGGTTCCACTGGATTTTAGTTAGGGGTATCAGAGTAAAGGGGGCTGAATACAAATGCACACCACACTTTTCAGATATTTATTTGTAAAAAATTTGGAAAACCATTTATCATTTCCCTTCTACTTCACAATTATGTGCCACTTTGTGTTGGTCTATCACATAAAATCCCAATAAAATTTATTTACATTTTTGGTTGTAACATGACAAAATGTGGAAAATTTCAAGGGTATATGAATACTTTTTCAAGGCACCGTAAATAAAGCATTGCACTTACAAATATCACTAATTAAACAGTATTAGGTATCAAACATTAGCCAGCATTGGAACATGGAAAAAGGATCGTGCGTGCTGGCGTACTTCTAGGCCATGTCCCTACGCGTTTTTTCACAAGCTGACATCATGAGGGGACCCATATTAGGAACATAGCGCTGTCTATATATTTGTTTATGCTTTATTGGGGTCTGTTCTACCTAAACATTTGGACAGCTGCTTGTTCCTTCTTAAGTTTTTTTATCTGAATTCTACATTGTAGTGAGCATTGTTTTTGTTATTTCTCTCTTATCTATCATATTCCATTATTTGCCCATAAATCCTCCATTTCCAGCAACATTGAAATGAATGGCCAATGCTTCCAAAGCAACTGAGAAGCGATTTGGAAGCGCCGCAACACAAGCGCTTTTAACCCCTTCCTCGGCCGCTAGCGGGGGTTAAAAGTACCCCGCTAGGGGCCGAAAAGCGCTGCTAAAACAAGTGGCGCCTTACCGCTAACGCTCAGCGGCCCCAATGTGAAAAGGGTCTTTTTTTTCACTCAAAAGTGGAAGTTCCTCTTTAAGCACTCTTCACCCCATAACATGCCACATTTGGCATGTCATTTGTTTTGGGGGGGGGGGGTGGGTACCTAGTTTTGACAGGTACCCAGCTCCCACTTCCTCTCCCTACCTGCAATCTTCTGGGACACGTCACAGGTCCCAGAAGATTGTCCGGCTATTGAGCAGGCGCAGCGCAACTCGCGCATGGGCAGTGCGCATCCGGCTGTGAAGCCGCAAGTTGTCACAGGTGGGTGCTCACACTTATGATGCCGGCACTGGGCAGAGGAGAGGGAGAGAACCGGGGTGGGTCGGGTGGCCGCATTGCTGAATTGAGGGACAGGTGAGTGTGTGTTTATTAAAAGTCAGCAGCTACACTTTTTGTAGCTGCTGGCTTTTAATAAACAGAAAAATGAGAGGAACTCCGCTTTAACCACTTAAGGACCCCTCACTGTATATATACGTCGGCAAAATGGCTCTTACAGGCACAATTACGTACCTGTACGTGGCCCTTTAACTGCCGGCGTCGGGGTCGCGTGCGCGCCGTCGGCGGCGTGCACGCGACCCCCCTGCCTTCCCCGTGAGTCAGACCGCGGGTCCCGCGGACTCGATCGCCGCGCATAATCCCCGCGATCATCTCACGGAGGCATGGAGCGGGGAGATGTTAGTGTAAACACAACTAGTGATGAGCCGAACACCCCCGGGTTCGGTTCGCACCAGAACCCTCGAACGGACCGAAAGTTCGCACGAACATTAGAACCCTATTAAATACAATGGATGCGAACGTTCGAATTCTAAAGTGCTAATTATAATGACTATTATCCATGTTATTGTCCTAAACAGAGTTTGGGAACCCGGTTTCTGCACCAGGGGACATGTATCAATGCAAAAAGAAGTTTTAAAAACGGCCGTTTTTCGGGAGCAGTCATTTTAATGATGCATAAAGTGAAAAAAAAAAAGTCAAATATTCCTTTAAATATTGTACCTGGGGGGTGTCTAAAGTATGCCTGTGAAGTGCCACGTGTTTCCCGTGTTTAGAACTGTCCCTGCCCAAAATTACATTTCTAAAGGAAAAAAAAGCCATTTAAAACTGCTTGCGGCTTTAATGTAATGTCTGGTCCCGGTAATATGGATGAAAATCTTTAAGAAAATTGGCATAGCTACCCCATCACCCCCCCTCCCCTACCCCAGCCCATTACCAGCCCCTTTGGGTCTTGTATGGATATTAAGGGGAACCCCGCACACAAAATAAAAAAGGCCCTATATACTCTGAACAGCCGTATACAGGCGGTGCATACAAGACAGGGACTGTAGTTTTGTTCTTATGTAGAATCTGTTTGTAATTTTGAACAGCTACATTGTTTAAGTGTAGCTCCAGCCCAAATACCTATTTTTAAGCTTTTTGGAAAACATAGGGAAGGGTTATCACCCCTGTAACATTTGTTTGGCTGTCTGTGCCCCTGTTCAGAACATTTCACCTCATTTTGCGTCCCAATGACAACTGTTTTTGAAATGTGGTGTTTTTATTGAAACAAGGATTGGTGATAAAGCATCAGTAGAGAGGAGATACCTTTCTCCCATATTAATTCTTACAGGAGAGAATTTTCATTCCAAGGGGTAGATTTCCTCTCACTTCCTGCTGTCTTCTTCCGTTTGCAAGTAGTAGTCGTTTGTAAGTTGGATGTTTGAAAGTAGGGACCTGCCGTATATACTCTGCAGAAATTAGCCCCTTAGGTGTTGGTGTTGGCACAACACTGTAAGCACTCACAGTTACTCTTGGTGGGTGCTGGAACGCCCTGCTGTCAACTATTATATCAGGAATTGTAATAACATATAATTGTTGAACAGTGGTAGTAAAAATTGGGCCTTTGATGGTGGTGCTGGTGCCACAACACTGTAAGACCTGACAGTTACTCTTGGTGGGCGCAGCAATGGGCCCTGCTGTGAATTATTAGATCAATAATTATAATTGCATGCCCCTGTTGAACAGGGGCTGAAAAATTGGGCCTTTGGTGGTGGTGGTGGTGGTGGTGTTGACACAACACTGTAAGGCCTGACAGTTACTCTTGGTGGGCGCAGCAATGGGCCCTGCTGTGAATTATTAGATCAATAATTATAATTGCATGCCCCTGTTAAACAGGGGCTGAAAAATTGGGCCTTTGGTGGTGGTGGTGGTGGTGGTGGTGTTGACACAACACTGTAAGGCCTGACAGTTACTCTTGGTGGGCGCAGCAATGGGCCCTGCTGTGAATTATTAGATCAATAATTATAATTGCATGCCCCTGTTGAACAGGGGCTGAAAAATTGGGCCTTTGGTGGTGGTGGTGGTGGTGGGGGTGGTGTTGACACAACACTGTAAGGCCTGACAGTTACTCTTGGTGGGCGCAGCAATGGGCCCTGCTGTGAATTATTAGATCAATAATTATAATTGCATGCCCCTGTTGAACAGGGGCTGAAAAATTGGGCCTTAGGCACTGGTGGCACAACACTGCAACCCCTCACAGATACTGTACTTGGAGCACAGCAATGAGGCCTGTTGCAAAGTATTGCATCAAAAATTGTAATTACACGCCCCTGTTAAACAGGGGCTGAAAAATTGGGCCTTAGCCACTGGTAGCGGCACCCATAAACCAAAATGATCTTCCAAGCTATCATCATTAATCGGATCATTGAGGAGGAGGAGGAGGATAGCTAGTCAACATAACAGCACAGGAACTCAGCATCAGCATCAGTCTTGAAGGGATGTGACATTTTAAAATCAATTAGTCTGTTATATCAGCATCAGGTGTGTGGTAGCTGGTGGTGATCCAAGACTGGTTCATCTTGATGAAAGTCAGTCGATCAACCGAGTCGGTGGACAGGCGCACCCTGTGATCCGTGACAAATCCTCCAGCAGCACTGAATGTGCGTTCTGAAAGAACGCTGGATGCAGGACAGGCCAGTAGCTCAATTGCATACTGTGCAAGCTCTGGCCAGTGATCCATCCTCAAGACCCAGTAAGCCAGAGGATTTTGGGTGGGGAGGTGTCCAAGTCTGACCTTGCCCCTAGGTATTCCTGCACCATGTATATCAGACGCTGGCGATGGTTGCTGGAACCGATCATACTTTGGGGCTGCGGACTAAAGAATTGTCTGAACGCATCGGTCAGACGGCCACCTTCCCCACCGCTCCTTCTTTGACTGCCCGAAGCCTCAGCAACTCGTTGTCCAGGACCAGGAGTTTGTAACCTCCCAGTCTCTGGGAACGCGTTGCAGAGACCTTTCTGCAAGGCCTCCCGGAGTTGTCTCATCCTCTGCTCCCTCTGCGATGGTAACATAAGGTCCGCAATCTTACCCTTGTACCGTGGATCAAGGAGAGTGGCCAGCCAGTAATGGTCCCTCTCCTTGATCCGAAGAATACGAGGATCCTTCCGCAGACTTTGCAGGATCAGGGAGGCCATGCAGCGTAGGTTAGCTGAGGCATTCAGTCCGGAGTCCTCTGGGTCACTAAGGACGACATGATCCGCAGCCACCTCCTCCCAGCCACGTACAAGTCCACTGGTTTCTTGGGACTGTAAATCATCCCTAAAAGACTGCTGCTGATGATGCTGAGTGCCAGCCTCCACCTCCATGCTGACACAATCCTCCTCCTCCTCCTCCTCCTCCTCCTCCTCTTCCTGTGCGATGGGTGGGACAGAAGGAACACTGTCTGGGTAAAGGGGGCCTTGAGAGGCAAGGAAGTCCTCCTCTTCCTGCCTCTGTTCTGCCTCAAGTGCCCTGTCCATTATTCCATGCAGCGTGTGCTCCAACAGGTGGACAAGAGGTACAGTGTCACTGATGCATGCACTGTCACTGCTCACTAGGGATGAGCTTCGTGTTCGAGTCGAACATACGTTCGACTCGAACATCGGCTGTTCGATCGTTCGACGAAGATCGAACGATTTGGGCCGTTCGCGCCAAATTCGAGTGACGCGAACGGCCCACAATGCACTACGCCATCGCAGTGTCATCCAGGCGCTGTGATTGGCCAAGCATGCACTGTGACCCCGCATGCTTGGCCAATCACAGCGCCGGCAGCGAGGAGAGCAATGATTGGCCACAGGCAGGATGCCTGTGGCCAATTATTGCTGAGGGTGTTTAGTACACGCCCCACACTATAAAAGGCCGCCAGCACGGCGGCCTAGTGTAGTGTGTTCCGGAGCAGGGAAAGACAAGCATAGGCAGGGACAGTGACATTTATTTCTTTCTTGCTTAACCTGGATTCCTTTA
This sequence comes from Rana muscosa, assembly GCA_029206835.1. Lineage (NCBI taxonomy): Eukaryota > Metazoa > Chordata > Amphibia > Anura > Ranidae > Rana > Rana muscosa. The sequence continues at coordinate 86,024,269 of CM055116.1, read as the reverse complement.
GTTTAGGGAAAGAGAAGGATAGGTAGGGAGAGTGTCAGTGTGTTTTACTGTGCGAGTCCTTGTTTCTAGGGACAAAGAAGGAAAGTGAGGGGATTTCTCCTTGTGCTATAGTGTGCTTTAAAAAAACATTTTTTCTAGGGACAGAAAACTGTAGGTAGGGAGAGTGTCAGTTTCTTTCACTGTGCCAGTCCTTGTTTCTAGGGACAAAGAAGGAAAGTGAGGGGATTTCTCCTTGTGCTATAGTGTGCTTTAAAAAAACATTTTTTCTAGGGACAGAAAACTGTAGGTAGGGAGAGTGTCAGTTTCTTTCACTGTGCCAGTCCTTGTTTCTAGGGACAAAGAAGGAAAGTGAGGGGATTTCTCCTTGTGCTATAGTGTGCTTTAAAAAAACATTTTTTCTAGGGACAGAAAACTGTAGGTAGGGAGAGTGTCAGTTTCTTTCACTGTGCCAGTCCTTGTTTCTAGGGACAAAGAAGGAAAGTGAGGGGATTTCTCCTTGTGCTATAGTGTGCTTTAAAAAAACATTTTTTCTAGGGACAGAAAACTGTAGGTAGGGAGAGTGTCAGTTTCTTTCACTGTGCCAGTCCTTGTTTCTAGGGACAAAGAAGGAAAGTGAGGGGATTTCTCCTTGTGCTATAGTGTGCTTTAAAAAAACATTTTTTCTAGGGACAGAAAACTGTAGGTAGGGAGAGTGTCAGTTTCTTTCACTGTGCCAGTCCTTGTTTCTAGGGACAAAGAAGGAAAGTGAGGGGATTTCTCCTTGTGCTATAGTGTGCTTTAAAAAAACATTTTTTCTAGGGACAGAAAACTGTAGGTAGGGAGAGTGTCAGTTTCTTTCACTGTGCCAGTCCTTGTTTCTAGGGACAAAGAAGGAAAGTGAGGGGAATTCTCCTTGTGCTATAGTGTGCCAAAGCATTCCTCATCAACCATCTTTGAAATCCTTGTCGTTGTGCTATTCTGTGCAAAAGCAATAATCCTCAACCATATTTAGAAATCCTTAAGTAAAGGGACAGAGAAGGACACCTGAAGGTAGCCCTTATTGCTTTTTTCCCATCTCCCTGCAGGCCATCTATTAGAATGTCTGGAAGGCAAACAAGGAGAGGCAGACAGTCAGGAGGCAATAAAAGAGGGCAAGCAGGCTCTGTGTCTGGGGGCAACAGTGCTGGTCGTGGACGTGGTGCATTGTCATCAGCACATGGCCATGGGACACGCTTGTCCTTCTTTTCGGCAGCTGGACATGTTGAGCCACATCATGCCGAAGACTTGGTAGAGTGGATGACCAAGCCCTCCTCCTCTTCCTCATCCTCTCTCACCCAGGCTCAGGGTACTGGCAAAGCAGCTGCCAAAGCGTCCTCTTCCCTGGTATCAATGTCAGACTCATCATCAGTCACTCCTTCCCTAGACCCACCATGTCCTCCTCCTGAGGAGTCCCCCGAACTGTTTGAGCACAGTGTTGGGTACATGCTCCAGGAGGATGCCCAGCGTTTCGAAGGGTCTGATGATGAAACCCAGCTACAGGAAGGCAGTAGCGTGAGAGCAGACAGAGGGGATGCTCAAGAAGGACACCAATCTGGCAGTCATGTTCCAGCAGCTGCAGCATACTGCCAGATTGGCTCCAGTGATGAGGAGGGAGGGGATGATGAGGTCACTGACTCCACGTGGGTGCCTAATAGGAGAGAGGAGGAGGAGGAGGATGAGGAGGAGGCACATCTCCAACGAGGCAGGATGCCCTTTGGTGGCCAGCGTAAGGGCAGTACACCGACGGAATCACACCGCAGAGCTCCGCCTGTGCAGGGCGCTGCCTCTGCCCGTCATTCAAAAAGTTCCTTGGTGTGGGCCTTTTTTGAGGCTAGTGCATCAGATCGCACAGCTGCTGTTTGCAACATATGTCTCAAGCGTATATCGCGTGGCCAAAACATCAGCCGCTTGGGTACCACATGCCTGACCAGACATATGTTGACCTGCCATGCAGCTCGTTGGCAAGCCTACCTCAAAGACCCACACCAAAGAACAAAGCGGACCTCTCCTTGCACCGCATCAGCTGGGATCTCCAACCCCACTATAACTTCAGTCCTCTCTGAAACATGCACTGAGAGGAATGAAGGTGTAGAATTAGGTGTGTCACAGCCAAGTACTTGCGGCCACTCTGCTAGCAGTACACCGACGTCCGATTCTAGCAGGCAAATTTCCCTGCCCCAGCTGCTGGACCGTCGAAAGAAGTTCACTCCCAGCCATCCACATGCCCAGCGGTTGAATGCTAGCTTGGCTAAATTGCTAGCGCTTCAACTGCTGCCTTTTCAGTTGGTAGACTCGGCCCCCTTCCGTGAGTTTGTGCAATGTGCGGTTCCTCAGTGGCAGGTTCCCAAACGCCACTTTTTCTCACGGAAGGCTATTCCGGCTCTCTACCGGCATGTGGAAGGCAATGTCTTGGCCTCGCTGGACAGGGCGGTCAGCGGTAAGGTGCATATTACCGCTGACTCATGGTCCAGCAGGCATGGACAGGGACGTTACCTTTCTTTCACGGCCCATTGGGTCACTCTTTTGGCAGCTGGGAAGGATGCAGGACAAGGTGCAGTAGTGTTGGAGGTTGTTCCACTGCCACGCCTCCAAAATGCTACTACTGGTTGTGACACACCTCTCTCCTCCACCCCTCCTCTTCTTCTTCCTCCATGGCCTCTTCCTGTGGTTTGTCCTATGAACCAGCGGTGCTCCGTAGCCGTTCACGGGGCTATGCAAGTACGCAGGCAAAAAGATGCCATGCCGTGCTTGCGCTGGTGTGTTTGGGGGACAGAAGCCACACTGGGGCAGAGGTCCTGTCTGCTCTGCAGGGCCAGGCCGAGAGGTGGTTGACGCCACGCCAGCTTAAGCCAGGAATGGTGGTTTGCGACAATGGCACCAACCTCCTCTCCGCCCTCCGACAGGGACAACTGACCCATGTGCCCTGTGTGGCTCACGTCCTTAACCTGGTGGTGCAGCGGTTCTTGGGCAGGTACCCGGGCTTACAGGATGTCCTGAGGCAGGCCAGGAAAGTCTGTGTGCATTTCCGCAGATCTTATAATGCCAGTGCTCGCCTGGCTGAGCTGCAAAAGGAGTTGAACCTGCCCAAGAACCGCCTTATATGTGACATGCCCACCAGGTGGAACTCAACGTTGGCCATGCTGCAGCGGCTGCACACGCAGCAGAGGGCCATCAATGAGTACCTGTGCGACTACGGCACCAGGACAGGGTCAGGGGAGCTTGGTTTTTTTTCTCCACGCCAGTGGGGCATGATCAGGGATGCATGCACTGTCCTGGCACCATTTGAGGAGGCCACGAGGATGGTGAGCAGTGACAGTGCATGCATCAGTGACACTGTACCTCTTGTCCACCTGTTGGAGCACACGCTGCGTGGAATAATGGACAGGGCACTTGAGGCAGAACAGAGGCAGGAAGAGGAGGACTTCCTTGCCTCTCAAGGCCCCCTTTACCCAGACAGTGTTCCTTCTGTCCCACCCATCACACAGGAAGAGGAAGAGGAGGAGGAGGAGGAGGAGGAGGAGGAGGAGGATTGTGTCAGCATGGAGGTGGAGGCTGGCACTCAGCATCATCAGCAGCAGTCTTTTAGGGATGATTTACAGTCCCAAGAAACCAGTGGACTTGTACGTGGCTGGGAGGAGGTGGCTGCGGATCATGTCGTCCTTAGTGACCCAGAGGACTCCGGAGCGAATGCCTCAGCAAACCTACGCTGCATGGCCTCCCTGATCCTGCAAAGTCTGCGGAAGGATCCTCGTATTCTTCGGATCAAGGAGAGGGACCATTACTGGCTGGCCACTCTCCTTGATCCACGGTACAAGGGTAAGGTTGCGGACCTTATGTTACCTTCGCAGAGGGAGCAGAGGATGAGACAACTCCGGGAGGCCTTGCAGAAAGGTCTGTGCAACGCGTTCCCAGAGACTGGGAGGTTACAAACTCCTGGTCCTGGACAACGAGTTGCTGAGGCTTCGGCCAGTCAAAGAAGGAGCGGTGGGGAAGGTGGCCGTCTGACCGATGCGTTCAGACAATTCTTTAGTCCGCAGCCCCAAAGTATGATCGGTTCCAGCAACCATCGCCAGCGTCTGATAAACATGGTGCAGGAATATCTAGGGGCAAGGTCAGACTTGGACACCTTCCCCACCGAAAATCCTCTGGCTTACTGGGTCTTGAGGATGGATCACTGGCCAGAGCTTGCACAGTATGCAATTGAGCTACTGGCCTGTCCTGCATCCAGCGTTCTTTCGGAACGCACATTCAGTGCTGCTGGAGGATTTGTCACGGATCACAGGGTGCGCCTGTCCACCGACTCGGTTGATCGACTGACTTTCATCAAGATGAACCAGTCTTGGATCACCACCAGCTACCACACACCTGATGCTGATATAACAGACTAATTGATTTTAACATGTCACATCCCTTCAAGACTGATGCTGATGCTGAGTGCCTGTGCTGTTATGTTGACTGGCTATCCTCCTCCTCCGAGTCCTCAATGATACGATTGATGATGATAGCTTGGAAGATCATTTTTGTTTATGGGTGCCGCCACCAGTGGCTAAGGCCCAATTTTTCAGCCCCTGTTTTACAGGGGCGTGTAATTACAATTTTTTTAGCAATAATTTGCCATAGGGCTCATTGCTGTGCTCCAAGTACAGTATCTGTGAGGGGTTGGAGTGTTGTGGCACCAGTGCCTAAGGCCCAATTTTTCAGCCCCTGTTTAACAGGGGCGTGTCATTACAATTTTTGAAGCAATACTTTGCAACAGGGCTCATTGCTGTGCTCCAAGTACAGTATCTGTGAGGGGTTGTAGTGTTGTGCCACCAGTGCCTAAGGCCCAATTTTTCAGCCCCTGTTCAACAGGGGCATGCAATTACAATTCTTGATCTAATAATTCACAGCAGGGCCCATTGCTGCACCCACCAAGAGTAACTCTGAGGGCTTACAGTGTTGTGGCAACACCACCACCACCACCACCACCACGAAAGGCCCAATTTTTCAGCCCCTGTTCAACAGGGGCATGCAATTACAATTCTTGATGTAATAATTCACAGCAGGGCCCATTGCTGCACCCACCAAGAGTAACTCTGAGGGCTTACAGTGTTGTGGCAACGCCACCACCACCACCACCACGAAAGGCCCAATTTTTCAGCCCCTGTTCAAAAGGGGCATGTAATTACAATTCTTGATCTAATAATTCACAGCAGGGCCCATTGCTGCACCCACCAAGAGTAACTCTGAGGGCTTACAGTGTTGTGGCAACGCCACCACCACCACCACCACGAAAGGCCCAATTTTTCAGCCCCTGTTCAAAAGGGGCATGTAATTACAATTCTTGATCTAATAATTCACAGCAGGGCCCATTGCTGCACCCACCAAGAGTAACTCTGAGGGCTTACAGTGTTGTGGCAATGCCACCACCACCACCACCACGAAAGGCCCAATTTTTCAGCCCCTGTTCAAAAGGGGCATGTAATTACAATTCTTGATCTAATAATTCACAGCAGGGCCTATTCCTGCACCCACCAAGAGTAACTCTGAGGGCTTACAGTGTTGTGGCAACACCACCACCACCACCACCACCACGAAAGGCCCAATTTTTCAGCCCCTGTTCAACAGGGGCATGCAATTACAATTCTTGATCTAATAATTCACAGCAGGGCCCATTGCTGCACCCACCAAGAGTAACTGTCAGGGCTTACAGTGTTGTGGCACCAGCACCACCATCAAAGGCCCAATTTTTACTACCACTGTTCAACAATTATATGTAATTAAAATTCCTGATATAATAGTTGACAGCAGGGCGTTCCAGCACCAACCAAGAGTAACTGTGAGTGCTTACAGTGTTGTGCCAACACCAACAACTAAGGGGCCTATTTCTGCAGAGTATATACGGCAGGTCCCTACTTTCAAACATCCAACTTACAAACGACTCCTACTTGCAAACGCAAGAAGACAACAGGAAGTGAGAGGAAATCTACCACTAGGAAGGAAAATTCTCTCCTGTAAGAATAAATATGGGAGAAAGGTGTCTCCTCTGTACTGATGCTTTATCAGCAATCCTTGTTTCAAGAAAAACACCACATTTCAAAAACAGTTGTCATTGGGACGGAAAGTGAGGTGAAATGTTCTGAACAGGGGCACAGACAGCAAAACAAATGTTACAGGGGTGATAACCCTTACTTATGTTTTCCAAAAAGTTTAAAAATAGATTTTTGGGCTGGAGCTACACTTCAACAATGTACCTGTTCAAAATTACAAACAGATTCTACATAAGAACAAACCTACAGTCCCTGTCTTGTATGCACCGCCTGTATACGGCTGTTCAGAGTATATAGGGCCTTTTTTATTTTATGTGCGGGGTTCCCCTTAATATCCATACAAGACCCAAAGGGGCTGGTAATGGGCTGGGGTAGGGGGGGGGGGGTCATGGGGTAGCTATGCCATTTTTCTTAAAGATTTTCATCCATATTACCGGGACCAGACATTACATTAAAGCCGCAAGCAGTTTTAAATGGCTTTTTTTTCCTTTAGAAGTGTCATTTTGTGCAGGGACAGTTCTAAACACGGGAAACACGTGGCACTTCACAGGCATACTTTAGACACCCCCCAGGTACGATATTTAAAGGAATATTTGACTTTTTTTTTTTCACTTTATGCATCATTAAAATGACTGCTCCCGAAAAACGACCGTTTTTAAAACTTCTTTTTGCATTGATACATGTCCCCTGGTGCAGAACCCGGGTTCCCAAACCCTTTTTAGGACAATAACATGCATAATAGTTGTTATAATTAGCACTTTAGAATTCGAACGTTCGCATCCATTGTATTTAATAGGGTTCTAATGTTCGTACGAACTTTCGGTCCGTTCGCGGGTTCTGGTGCGAACCGAACCCGGGGGTGTTCGGCTCATCACTACTGGTCACCATCCTCGTGGCCTCCTCAAATGGTGCCAGGACAGTGCATGCATTCCTGATCATGCCCCACTGGCGTGGTGAAAAAAACCCGAGCTCCCCTGACCCTGTCCTGGTGCCGTAGTCTCACAGATACTCATTGATGGCCCTCTGCTGCATGTGCAGCCGCTGCAGCATGGCCAACGTTGAGTTCCACCTGGTGGGCATGTCACATATAAGGCGGTTCTTGGGCAGGTTCAACTCCTTTTGCAGCTCAGCCAGGCGAGCACTGGCATTATAAGATCTGCGGAAATGCACACAGACTTTCCTGGCCTGCCTCAGGACATCCTGTAAGCCCGGGTACCTGCCCAAGAACCACTGCACCACCAGGTTAAGGACGTGAGCCATACAGGGCACATGGGTCAGTTGTCCCTGTCGGAGGGCGGAGAGGAGGTTGGTGCCATTGTCGCAAACCACCATTCCTGGCTTAAGCTGGCGTGGCGTCAACCACCTCTCGGCCTGCCCCTGCAGAGCAGACAGGACCTCTGCCCCAGTGTGGCTCCTGTCCCCCAAACACACCAGCGCAAGCACGGCATGGCATCTTTTTGCCTGTGTACTTGCGTAGCCCCTTGAACGCCTACGGAGCACCGCTGGTTCCGAGGACAAACCACAGGAAGAGGCCATGGAGGAAGAAGAGGAGGAGGGGGTGGAGGAGAGAGGTGTGTCACAACCAGTAGTAGCATTTTGGAGGCGTGGCGGTGGAACAACCTCCAACACTACTGCACCTTGTCCTGCATCCTTCCCAGCTGCCAAAAGAGTGACCCAATGGGCCGTGAAAGAAAGGTAACGTCCCTGTCCATGCCTGCTGGATCATGAGTCAGCGGTAATATGCACCTTACCGCTGACCGCCCTGTCCAGCGAGGCCAAGACATTGCCTTCCACATGCCTGTAGAGAGCCGGAATCGCCTTCCGTGAGAAAAAGTGGCGTTTGGGAACCTGCCACTGAGGAACCGCACATTGCACAAACTCACGGAAGGGGGCAGAGTCTACCAACTGAAAAGGCAGCAGTTGAAGCGCTAGCAATTTAGCCAAGCTAGCATTCAACCGCTGGGCATGTGGATGGCTGGGAGTGAACTTCTTTCGACGGTCCAGCAGCTGGGGCAGGGAAATTTGCCTGCTAGAATCGGACGTCGGTGTACTGCTAGCAGAGTGGCCGCAAGTACTTGGCTGTGACACACCTAATTCTACACCTTCGATCCTCTCAGTGCAGGTTTCAGAGAGGACTGAAGGTATAGTGGGTTTGGAGATCCCAGCTGATGCGGTGCAAGGAGAGGTCCGCTTTGTTCTTTGGTGTGGGTCTTTAAGGTAGGCTTGCCAACGAGCTGCATGGCAGGTCAACATATGTCTGGTCAGGCATGTGGTACCCAAGCGGCTGATGTTTTGGCCACGCGATATACGCTTGAGACATATGTTGCAAACTGCAGCTGTGCGATCTGATGCACTCGCCTCAAAAAAGGCCCACACCAAAGAACTTTTTGAATGACGGGCAGAGGCAGCGCCCTGCACAGGCGGAGCTCTGCGGTGTGATTCCGTCGGTGTGCTGCCCATACGCTGGCCACTCAAGGGCATCCTGCCTCGTTGGAGATGTGCCTCCTCCTCATCCTCCTCCTCCTCCTCTCTCCTATTAGGCACCCACGTGGAGTCAGTGACCTCATCATCCCCTCCCTCCTCATCACTGGAGCCAATCTGGCAGTATGCTGCAGCTGCTGGAGCATGACTGCCAGATTGGTGTCCTTCTTGAGCATCCCCTCTCTCTGCTCTCACGCTACTGCCTTCCTCTAGCTGGGTATCATCATCAGATCCTTCGAAACGCTGGGCATTCTCCTGGAGCATGTACCCAACACTGTGCTCAAACAGTTCGGGGGACTCCTCAGGAGGAGGACATGGTGGGTCTAGGGAAGGAGTGACTAATGATGACATTGATACCAGAGAAGAGGACGCTTTGGCAGCTGCTTTGCCAGTACCCTGAGCCTGGGTGAGAGAGGATGAGGAGGATGAGGTGGGCTTGGTCATCCACTCTACCAAGTCTTCGGCATGATGTGGCTCATCATGTCCAGCTGCCGAAAAGAAGGACAAGCGTGTCCCATGGCCATGTGCTGATGACAATGCACCGCGTCCACGACCAGCACTGTTGCCCCCAGACACAGAGCCTGCTTGCCCTCTTTTTTGCCTCCTGACTGTCTGCCTCTCCTTGTTTGCCTTTCAGACATTTTAATGGATGGCCTGCAGGGAGATGGGAAAAACAGCAATAAGGGCTACCTTCAGGTGTATACTGTGCTGGAGGCTTAGCAACAAAGACACTGACACTGTCCCCTGCCTATCCTTCTGTGTCCCTAAACACAAGGATTTCAAATATGGTTCAGCAAGATTGGTTTAGGACAGAATAGCACACTGACACTTCCCCTCACTGACCTTCTCTGTCCCTACAAGCAAGATTTAGCACAGAATAGCACACTGATAGTTTCCACGAGTGTCCTTCTCTGTCCCTAAACTCAAGGATTTCAAATATGGTTCAGCAAGATTGGTTTAGGACAGAATAGCACACTGACACTTTCCCTCACTGTCCTTCTCTGTCCCTACAAACAAGATTTAGCACAGAATAGCACACTGATAGTTTCCACGAGTGTCCTTCTCTGTCCCTAAACTCAAGGATTTCAAATATGGTTCAGCAAGATTGGTTTAGGACAGAATAGCACACTGACACTTTCCCTCACTGTCCTTCTCTGTGCCTACAAACAAGATTTAGCACAGAATAGCACACTGATAGTTTCCACGAGTGTCCTTCTCTGTCCCTAAATTCAAGGATTTCAAATATGGTTCAGCAAGATTGGTTTAGGACAGAATAGCACACTGACACTTTCCCTCACTGTCCTTCTCTGTCCCTACAAACAAGATTTAGCACAGAATAGCACACTGATAGTTTCCACGAGTGTCCTTCTCTGTCCCTAAACTCAAGGATTTCAAATATGGTTCAGCAAGATTGGTTTACTACAGAATAGCACACTGACACTTTCCCTCACTGTCCTTCTCTGTCCCTACAAACAAGATTTAGCACAGAATAGCACACTGATAGTTTCCACGAGTGTCCTTCTCTGTCCCTAAACTCAAGGATTTCAAATATGGTTCAGCAAGATTGGTTTAGGACAGAATAGCACACTGGCACTTTCCCTCACTGTCCTTCTCTGTCCCTACAAGCAAGATTTAGCACAGAATAGCACACTGATAGTTTCCACGAGTGTCCTTCTCTGTCCCTAAACTCAAGGATTTCAAATATGGTTCAGCAAGATTGGTTTAGGACAGAATAGCACACTGACACTTTCCCTCACTGTCCTTCTCTGTCCCTACAAACAAGATTTAGCACAGAATAGCACACTGATAGTTTCCACGAGTGTCCTTCTCTGTCCCTAAACTCAAGGATTTCAAATATGGTTCAGCAAGATTGGTTTAGGACAGAATAGCACACTGACACTTTCCCTCACTGTCCTTCTCTGTCCCTACAAGCAAGATTTAGCACAGAATAGCACACTGATAGTTTCCACGAGTGTCCTTTTCTGTCCCTAAACTCAAGGATTTCAAATATGGTTCAGCAAGATTGGTTTAGGACAGAATAGCACACTGACACTTTCCCTCACTGTCCTTCTCTGTCCCTACAAGCAAGATTTAGCACAGAATAGCACACTGATAGTTTCCACGGGTGTCCTTCTCTGTCCCTAAACTCAAGGATTTCAAATATGGTTCAGCAAGATTGGTTTAGGACAGAATAGCACACTGACACTTTCCCTCACTGTCCTTCTCTGTCCCTACAAGCAAGATTTAGCACAGAATAGCACACTGATAGTTTCCACGAGTGTCCTTTTCTGTCCCTAAACTCAAGGATTTCAAATATGGTTTAGCAAGATTGGTTTAGGACAGAATAGCACACTGACACTTTCCCTCACTGTCCTTCTCTGTCCCTACAAGCAAGATTTAGCACAGAATAGCACACTGATAGTTTCCACGAGTGTCCTTCTCTGTCCCTAAACTCAAGGATTTCAAATATGGTTCAGCAAGATTGGTTTAGGACAGAATAGCACACTGACACTTTCCCTCACTGTCCTTCTCTGTCCCTACAAACAAGATTTAGCACAGAATAGCACACTGATAGTTTCCACGAGTGTCCTTCTCTGTCCCTAAACTCAAGGATTTCAAATATGGTTCAGCAAGATTGGTTTAGGACAGAATAGCACACTGACACTTTCCCTCACTGTCCTTCTCTGTCCCTACAAACAAGATTTAGCACAGAATAGCACACTGATAGTTTCCACGAGTGTCCTTCTCTGTCCCTAAACTCAAGGATTTCAAATATGGTTCAGCAAGATTGGTTTAGGACAGAATAGCACACTGACACTTTCCCTCACTGTCCTTCTCTGTGCCTACAAACAAGATTTAGCACAGAATAGCACACTGATAGTTTCCACGAGTGTCCTTCTCTGTCCCTAAATTCAAGGATTTCAAATATGGTTCAGCAAGATTGGTTTAGGACAGAATAGCACACTGACACTTTCCCTCACTGTCCTTCTCTGTCCCTACAAACAAGATTTAGCACAGAATAGCACACTGATAGTTTCCACGAGTGTCCTTCTCTGTCCCTAAACTCAAGGATTTCAAATATGGTTCAGCAAGATTGGTTTACTACAGAATAGCACACTGACACTTTCCCTCACTGTCCTTCTCTGTCCCTACAAACAAGATTTAGCACAGAATAGCACACTGATAGTTTCCACGAGTGTCCTTCTCTGTCCCTAAACTCAAGGATTTCAAATATGGTTCAGCAAGATTGGTTTAGGACAGAATAGCACACTGGCACTTTCCCTCACTGTCCTTCTCTGTCCCTACAAGCAAGATTTAGCACAGAATAGCACACTGATAGTTTCCACGAGTGTCCTTCTCTGTCCCTAAACTCAAGGATTTCAAATATGGTTCAGCAAGATTGGTTTAGGACAGAATAGCACACTGACACTTTCCCTCACTGTCCTTCTCTGTCCCTACAAACAAGATTTAGCACAGAATAGCACACTGATAGTTTCCACGAGTGTCCTTCTCTGTCCCTAAACTCAAGGATTTCAAATATGGTTCAGCAAGATTGGTTTAGGACAGAATAGCACACTGACACTTTCCCTCACTGTCCTTCTCTGTCCCTACAAGCAAGATTTAGCACAGAATAGCACACTGATAGTTTCCACGAGTGTCCTTTTCTGTCCCTAAACTCAAGGATTTCAAATATGGTTCAGCAAGATTGGTTTAGGACAGAATAGCACACTGACACTTTCCCTCACTGTCCTTCTCTGTCCCTACAAGCAAGATTTAGCACAGAATAGCACACTGATAGTTTCCACGAGTGTCCTTCTCTGTCCCTAAACTCAAGGATTTCAAATATGGTTCAGCAAGATTGGTTTAGGACAGAATAGCACACTGACACTTTCCCTCACTGTCCTTCTCTGTCCCTACAAGCAAGATTTAGCACAGAATAGCACACTGATAGTTTCCACGAGTGTCCTTTTCTGTCCCTAAACTCAAGGATTTCAAATATGGTTCAGCAAGATTGGTTTAGGACAGAATAGCACACTGACACTTTCCCTCACTGTCCTTCTCTGTCCCTACAAGCAAGATTTAGCACAGAATAGCACACTGATAGTTTCCACGAGTGTCCTTCTCTGTCCCTAAACTCAAGGATTTCAAATATGGTTCAGCAAGATTGGTTTAGGACAGAATAGCACACTGACACTTTCCCTCACTGTCCTTCTCTGTCCCTACAAACAAGATTTAGCACAGAATAGCACACTGATAGTTTCCACGAGTGTGCTTCTCTGTCCCTAAACTCAAGGATTTCAAATATGGTTCAGCAAGATTGGTTTAGGACAGAATAGCACACTGACACTTTCCCTCACTGTCCTTCTCTGTCCCCACAAACAAGATTTAGCACAGAATAGCACACTGATAGTTTCCACGAGTGTCCTTCTCTGCCCCTAAACTCAAGGATTTCAAATATGGATCAGCAAGATTGGTTTAGGACAGAATAGCACACTGACACTTTCCCTCACTGTCCTTCTCTGTCCCTACAAGCAAGATTTAGCACAGAATAGCACACTGATAGTTTCCACGAGTGTCCTTCTCTGTCCCTAAACTCAAGGATTTCAAATATGGTTCAGCAAGATTGGTTTAGGACAGAATAGCACACTGACACTTTCCCTCACTGTCCTTCTCTGTCCCTACAAACAAGATTTAGCACAGAATAGCACACTGATAGTTTCCACGAGTGTCCTTCTCTGTCCCTAAACTCAAGGATTTCAAATATGGTTCAGCAAGATTGGTTTAGGACAGAATAGCACACTGACACTTTCCCTCACTGTCCTTCTCTGTCCCTACAAACAAGATTTAGCACAGAATAGCACACTGATAGTTTCCACGAGTGTCCTTCTCTGTCCCTAAACTCAAGGATTTCAAATATGGTTCAGCAAGATTGGTTTAGGACAGAATAGCACACTGACACTTCCCCTCACTGACCTTCTCTGTCCCTACAAGTAAGATTTAGCACAGAATAGCACACTGATAGTTTCCACGAGTGTCCTTCTCTGTCCCTAAACTCAAGGATTTCAAATATGGTTCAGCAAGATTGGTTTAGGACAGAATAGCACACTGACACTTTCCCTCACTGTCCTTCTCTGTCCCTACAAACAAGATTTAGCACAGAATAGCACACTGATAGTTTCCACGAGTGTCCTTCTCTGTCCCTAAACTCAAGGATTTCAAATATGGTTCAGCAAGATTGGTTTAGGACAGAATAGCACACTGACACTTTCCCTCACTGTCCTTCTCTGTGCCTACAAACAAGATTTAGCACAGAATAGCACACTGATAGTTTCCACGAGTGTCCTTCTCTGTCCCTAAATTCAAGGATTTCAAATATGGTTCAGCAAGATTGGTTTAGGACAGAATAGCACACTGACACTTTCCCTCACTGTCCTTCTCTGTCCCTACAAACAAGATTTAGCACAGAATAGCACACTGATAGTTTCCACGAGTGTCCTTCTCTGTCCCTAAACTCAAGGATTTCAAATATGGTTCAGCAAGATTGGTTTACTACAGAATAGCACACTGACACTTTCCCTCACTGTCCTTCTCTGTCCCTACAAACAAGATTTAGCACAGAATAGCACACTGATAGTTTCCACGAGTGTCCTTCTCTGTCCCTAAACTCAAGGATTTCAAATATGGTTCAGCAAGATTGGTTTAGGACAGAATAGCACACTGACACTTTCCCTCACTGTCCTTCTCTGTCCCTACAAGCAAGATTTAGCACAGAATAGCACACTGATAGTTTCCATGAGTGTCCTTCTCTGTCCCTAAACTCAAGGATTTCAAATATGGTTCAGCAAGATTGGTTTAGGACAGAATAGCACACTGACACTTTCCCTCACTGTCCTTCTCTGTCCCTACAAACAAGATTTAGCACAGAATAGCACACTGATAGTTTCCACGAGTGTCCTTCTCTGTCCCTAAACTCAAGGATTTCAAATATGGTTCAGCAAGATTGGTTTAGGACAGAATAGCACACTGACACTTTCCCTCACTGTCCTTCTCTGTCCCTACAAGCAAGATTTAGCACAGAATAGCACACTGATAGTTTCCACGAGTGTCCTTCTCTGTCCCTAAACTCAAGGATTTCAAATATGGTTCAGCAAGATTGGTTTAGGACAGAATAGCACACTGACACTTTCCCTCACTGTCCTTCTCTGTCCCTACAAGCAAGATTTAGCACAGAATAGCACACTGATAGTTTCCACGAGTGTCCTTCTCTGTCCCTAAACTCAAGGATTTCAAATATGGTTCAGCAAGATTGGTTTAGGACAGAATAGCACACTGACACTTTCCCTCACTGTCCTTCTCTGTCCCTACAAACAAGATTTAGCACAGAATAGCACACTGATAGTTTCCACGAGTGTCCTTCTCTGTCCCTAAACTCAAGGATTTCAAATATGGTTCAGCAAGATTGGTTTAGGACAGAATAGCACACTGACACTTCCCCTCACTGACCTTCTCTGTCCCTACAAGTAAGATTTAGCACAGAATAGCACACTGATAGTTTCCACGAGTGTCCTTCTCTGTCCCTAAACTCAAGGATTTCAAATATGGTTCAGCAAGATTGGTTTAGGACAGAATAGCACACTGACACTTTCCCTCACTGTCCTTCTCTGTCCCTACAAACAAGATTTAGCACAGAATAGCACACTGATAGTTTCCACGAGTGTCCTTCTCTGTCCCTAAACTCAAGGATTTCAAATATGGTTCAGCAAGATTGGTTTAGGACAGAATAGCACACTGACACTTTCCCTCACTGTCCTTCTCTGTGCCTACAAACAAGATTTAGCACAGAATAGCACACTGATAGTTTCCACGAGTGTCCTTCTCTGTCCCTAAATTCAAGGATTTCAAATATGGTTCAGCAAGATTGGTTTAGGACAGAATAGCACACTGACACTTTCCCTCACTGTCCTTCTCTGTCCCTACAAACAAGATTTAGCACAGAATAGCACACTGATAGTTTCCACGAGTGTCCTTCTCTGTCCCTAAACTCAAGGATTTCAAATATGGTTCAGCAAGATTGGTTTACTACAGAATAGCACACTGACACTTTCCCTCACTGTCCTTCTCTGTCCCTACAAACAAGATTTAGCACAGAATAGCACACTGATAGTTTCCACGAGTGTCCTTCTCTGTCCCTAAACTCAAGGATTTCAAATATGGTTCAGCAAGATTGGTTTAGGACAGAATAGCACACTGACACTTTCCCTCACTGTCCTTCTCTGTCCCTACAAGCAAGATTTAGCACAGAATAGCACACTGATAGTTTCCATGAGTGTCCTTCTCTGTCCCTAAACTCAAGGATTTCAAATATGGTTCAGCAAGATTGGTTTAGGACAGAATAGCACACTGACACTTTCCCTCACTGTCCTTCTCTGTCCCTACAAACAAGATTTAGCACAGAATAGCACACTGATAGTTTCCACGAGTGTCCTTCTCTGTCCCTAAACTCAAGGATTTCAAATATGGTTCAGCAAGATTGGTTTAGGACAGAATAGCACACTGACACTTTCCCTCACTGTCCTTCTCTGTCCCTACAAGCAAGATTTAGCACAGAATAGCACACTGATAGTTTCCACGAGTGTCCTTCTCTGTCCCTAAACTCAAGGATTTCAAATATGGTTCAGCAAGATTGGTTTAGGACAGAATAGCACACTGACACTTTCCCTCACTGTCCTTCTCTGTCCCTACAAGCAAGATTTAGCACAGAATAGCACACTGATAGTTTCCACGAGTGTCCTTCTCTGTCCCTAAACTCAAGGATTTCAAATATGGTTCAGCAAGATTGGTTTAGGACAGAATAGCACACTGACACTTTCCCTCACTGTCCTTCTCTGTCCCTACAAACAAGATTTAGCACAGAATAGCACACTGATAGTTTCCACGAGTGTCCTTCTCTGTCCCTAAACTCAAGGATTTCAAATATGGTTCAGCAAGATTGGTTTAGGACAGAATAGCACACTGACACTTTCCCTCACTGTCCTTCTCTGTCCCCACAAACAAGATTTAGCACAGAATAGCACACTGATAGTTTCCACGAGTGTCCTTCTCTGCCCCTAAACTCAAGGATTTCAAATATGGTTCAGCAAGATTGGTTTAGGACAGAATAGCACACTGACACTTTCCCTCACTGTCCTTCTCTGTCCCTACAAGCAAGATTTAGCACAGAATAGCACACTGATAGTTTCCACGAGTGTCCTTCTCTGTCCCTAAACTCAAAGATTTCAAATATGGTTAAGCAAGATTGGTTTAGGACAGAATAGCACACTGACACTTTCCCTCACTGTCCTTCTCTGTCCCTACAAACAAGATTTAGCACAGAATAGCACACTGATAGTTTCCACGAGTGTCCTTCTCTGTCCCTAAACTCAAGGATTTCAAATATGGTTCAGCAAGATTGGTTTAGAACAGAATAGCACACTGACACTTTCCCTCACTGTCCTTCTCTGTCCCTACAAGCAAGATTTAGCACAGAATAGCACACTGATAGTTTCCACGAGTGTCCTTCTCTGTCCCTAAACTCAAGGATTTAAAATATGGTTCAGCAAGATTGGTTTAGGACAGAATAGCACACTGACACTTCCCCTCACTGTCCTTCTCTGTCCCTACAAGCAAGATTTAGCACAGAATAGCACACTGATAGTTTCCACGAGTGTCCTTCTCTGTCCCTAAACTCAAGGATTTCAAATATGGTTCAGCAAGATTGGTTTAGGACAGAATAGCACACTGACACTTTCCCTCACTGTCCTTCTCTGTCCCTACAAACAAGAATTAGCACAGAATAGCACACTGATAGTTTCCACGAGTGTCCTTCTCTGTCCCTAAACTCAAGGATTTCAAATATGGTTCAGCAAGATTGGTTTAGGACAGAATAGCACACTGACACTTTCCCTCACTGTCCTTCTCTGTCCCTACAAACAAGATTTAGCACAGAATAGCACACTGATAGTTTCCACGAGTGTCCTTCTCTGTCCCTAAACTCAAGGATTTCAAATATGGTTCAGCAAGATTGGTTTAGGACAGAATAGCACACTGACACTTTCCCTCACTGTCCTTCTCTGTCCCTACAAACAAGATTTAGCACAGAATAGCACACTGATAGTTTCCACGAGTGTCCTTCTCTGTCCCTAAACTCAAGGATTTCAAATATGGTTCAGCAAGATTGGTTTAGGACAGAATAGCACACTGACACTTTCCCTCACTGTCCTTCTCTGTCCCTACAAGCAAGATTTAGCACAGAATAGCACACTGATAGTTTCCACGAGTGTCCTTCTCTGTCCCTAAACTCAAGGATTTCAAATATGGTTCAGCAAGATTGGTTTAGGACAGAATAGCACACTGACACTTTCCCTCACTGTCCTTCTCTGTCCCTACAAGCAAGATTTAGCACAGAATAGCACACTGATAGTTTCCACGAGTGTCCTTCTCTGTCCCTAAACTCAAGGATTTCAAATATGGTTCAGCAAGATTGGTTTAGGACAGAATAGCACACTGACACTTCCCCTCACTGTCCTTCTCTGTCCCTACAAGCAAGATTTAGCACAGAATAGCACACTGATAGTTTCCACGAGTGTCCTTCTCTGTCCCTAAACTCAAGGATTTCAAATATGGTTCAGCAAGATTGGTTTAGGACAGAATAGCACACTGACACTATCCCTCACTGTCCTTCTCTGTCCCTACAAACAAGATTTAGCACAGAATAGCACACTGATAGTTTCCACGAGTGTCCTTCTCTGTCCCTAAACTCAAGGATTTAAAATATGGTTCAGCAAGATTGGTTTAGGACAGAATAGCACACTGACACTTTCCCTCACTGTCCTTCTCTGTCCCTACAAACAAGATTTAGCACAGAATAGCACACTGATAGTTTCCACGAGTGTCCTTCTCTGTCCCTAAACTCAAGGATTTCAAATATGGTTCAGCAAGATTGGTTTAGGACAGAATAGCACACTGACACTTTCCCTCACTGTCCTTCTCTGTCCCTACAAACAAGATTTAGCACAGAATAGCACACTGATAGTTTCCACGAGTGTCCTTCTCTGTCCCTAAACTCAAGGATTTCAAATATGGTTCAGCAAGATTGGTTTAGGACAGAATAGCACACTGACACTTTCCCTCACTGTCCTTCTCTGTCCCTACAAACAAGATTTAGCACAGAATAGCACACTGATAGTTTCCACGAGTGTCCTTCTCTGTCCCTAAACTCAAGGATTTCAAATATGGTTCAGCAAGATTGGTTTAGGACAGAATAGCACACTGACACTTTCCCTCACTGTCCTTCTCGGTCCCTACAAGCAAGATTTAGCACAGAATAGCACACTGATAGTTTCCACAAGTGTCCTTCTCTGTCCCTAAACTCAAGGATTTCAAATATGGTTCAGCAAGATTGGTTTAGGACAGAATAGCACACTGACACTTTCCCTCACTGTCCTTCTCTGTCCCTACAAACAAGATTTAGCACAGAATAGCACACTGATAGTTTCCACGAGTGTCCTTCTCTGTCCCTAAACTCAAGGATTTCAAATATGGTTCAGCAAGATTGGTTTAGGACAGAATAGCACACTGACACTTTCCCTCACTGTCCTTCTCTGTCCCTACAAACAAGATTTAGCACAGAATAGCACACTGATAGTTTCCACGAGTGTCCTTCTCTGTCCCTAAATTCAAGGATTTCAAATATGGTTCAGCAAGATTGGTTTAGGACAGAATAGCACACTGACACTTTCCCTCACTGTCCTTCTCTGTCCCTACAAACAAGATTTAGCACAGAATAGCACACTGATAGTTTCCACGAGTGTCCTTCTCTGTCCCTAAACTCAAGGATTTCAAATATGTTTCAGCAAGATTGGTTTACTACAGAATAGCACACTGACACTTTCCCTCACTGTCCTTCTCTGTCCCTACAAACAAGATTTAGCACAGAATAGCACACTGATAGTTTCCACGAGTGTCCTTCTCTGTCCCTAAACTCAAGGATTTCAAATATGGTTCAGCAAGATTGGTTTAGGACAGAATAGCACACTGACACTTTCCCTCACTGTCCTTCTCTGTCCCTACAAGCAAGATTTAGCACAGAATAGCACACTGATAGTTTCCACAAGTGTCCTTCTCTGTCCCTAAACTCAAGGATTTCAAATATGGTTCAGCAAGATTGGTTTAGGACAGAATAGCACACTGACACTTTCCCTCACTGTCCTTCTCTGTCCCTACAAACAAGATTTAGCACAGAATAGCACACTGATAGTTTCCACGAGTGTCCTTCTCTGTCCCTAAACTCAAGGATTTCAAATATGGTTTAGCAAGATTGGTTTAGGACAGAATAGCACACTGACACTTTCCCTCACTGTCCTTCTCTGTCCCTACAAGCAAGATTTAGCACAGAATAGCACACTGATAGTTTCCATGAGTGTCCTTCTCTGTCCCTAAACTCAAGGATTTCAAATATGGTTCAGCAAGATTGGTTTAGGACAGAATAGCACACTGACACTTTCCCTCACTGTCCTTCTCTGTCCCTACAAGCAAGATTTAGCACAGAATAGCACACTGATAGTTTCCACGAGTGTCCTTCTCTGTCCCTAAACTCAAGGATTTCAAATATGGTTCAGCAAGATTGGTTTAGGACAGAATAGCACACTGACACTTTCCCTCACTGTCCTTCTCTGTCCCTACAAACAAGATTTAGCACAGAATAGCACACTGATAGTTTCCACGAGTGTCCTTCTCTGTCCCTAAACTCAAGGATTTCAAATATGGTTCAGCAAGATTGGTTTAGGACAGAATAGCACACTGACACTTTCCCTCACTGTCCTTCTCTGTCCCCACAAACAAGATTTAGCACAGAATAGCACACTGATAGTTTCCACGAGTGTCCTTCTCTGCCCCTAAACTCAAGGATTTCAAATATGGTTCAGCAAGATTGGTTTAGGACAGAATAGCACACTGACACTTTCCCTCACTGTCCTTCTCTGTCCCTACAAGCAAGATTTAGCACAGAATAGCACACTGATAGTTTCCACGAGTGTCCTTCTCTGTCCCTAAACTCAAGGATTTCAAATATGGTTCAGCAAGATTGGTTTAGGACAGAATAGCACACTGACACTTTCCCTCACTGTCCTTCTCTGTCCCTACAAACAAGATTTAGCACAGAATAGCACACTGATAGTTTCCACGAGTGTCCTTCTCTGTCCCTAAACTCAAGGATTTAAAATATGGTTCAGCAAGATTGGTTTAGGACAGAATAGCACACTGACACTTCCCCTCACTGTCCTTCTCTGTCCCTACAAGCAAGATTTAGCACAGAATAGCACACTGATAGTTTCCACGAGTGTCTTTCTCTGTCCCTAAACTCAAGGATTTCAAATATGGTTCAGCAAGATTGGTTTAGGACAGAATAGCACACTGACACTTTCCCTCACTGTCCTTCTCTGTCCCTACAAACAAGATTTAGCACAGAATAGCACACTGATAGTTTCCACGAGTGTCCTTCTCTGTCCCTAAACTCAAGGATTTCAAATATGGTTCAGCAAGATTGGTTTAGGACAGAATAGCACACTGACACTTTCCCTCACTGTCCTTCTCTGTCCCTACAAACAAGATTTAGCACAGAATAGCACACTGATAGTTTCCACGAGTGTCCTTCTCTGTCCCTAAACTCAAGGATTTCAAATATGGTTCAGCAAGATTGGTTTAGGATAGAATAGCACACTGACACTTTCCCTCACTGTCCTTCTCTGTCCCTACAAGCAAGATTTAGCACAGAATAGCACACTGATAGTTTCCACGAGTGTCCTTCTCTGTCCCTAAACTCAAGGATTTAAAATATGGTTCAGCAAGATTGGTTTAGGACAGAATAGCACACTGACACTTCCCCTCACTGTCCTTCTCTGTCCCTACAAGCAAGATTTAGCACAGAATAGCACACTGATAGTTTCCACGAGTGTCTTTCTCTGTCCCTAAACTCAAGGATTTCAAATATGGTTCAGCAAGATTGGTTTAGGACAGAATAGCACACTGACACTTTCCCTCACTGTCCTTCTCTGTCCCTACAAACAAGATTTAGCACAGAATAGCGCACTGATAGTTTCCACGAGTGTCCTTCTCTGTCCCTAAACTCAAGGATTTCAAATATGGTTCAGCAAGATTGGTTTAGGACAGAATAGCACACTGACACTTTCCCTCACTGTCCTTCTCTGTCCCTACAAGCAAGATTTAGCACAGAATAGCACACTGATAGTTTCCACGAGTGTCCTTCTCTGTTCCTAAACTCAAGGATTTCAAATATGGTTCAGCAAGATTGGTTTAGGACAGAATAGCACACTGACACTTCCCCTCACTGTCCTTCTCTGTCCCTACAAGCAAGATTTAGCACAGAATAGCACACTGATAGTTTCCACGAGTGTCCTTCTCTGTCCCTAAATTCAAGGATTTCAAATATGGTTCAGCAAGATTGGTTTAGGACAGAATAGCACACTGACACTTTCCCTCACTGTCCTTCTCTGTCCCTACAAACAAGATTTAGCACAGAATAGCACACTGATAGTTTCCACGAGTGTCCTTCTCTGTCCCTAAACTCAAGGATTTCAAATATGGTTCAGCAAGATTGGTTTAGGACAGAATAGCACACTGACACTTTCCCTCACTGTCCTTCTCTGTCCCTACAAACAAGATTTAGCACAGAATAGCACACTGATAGTTTCCACGAGTGTCCTTCTCTGTCCCTAAACTCAAGGATTTCAAATATGGTTCAGCAAGATTGGTTTAGGACAGAATAGCACACTGACACTTTCCCTCACTGTCCTTCTCTGTCCCTACAAACAAGATTTAGCACAGAATAGCACACTGATAGTTTCCACGAGTGTCCTTCTCTGTCCCTAAACTCAAGGATTTCAAATATGGTTCAGCAAGATTGGTTTAGGACAGAATAGCACACCGACACTTTCCCTCACTGTCCTTCTCTGTCCCTACAAACAAGATTTAGCACAGAATAGCACACTGATAGTTTCCACGAGTGTCCTTCTCTGTCCCTAAACTCAAGGATTTCAAATATGGTTCAGCAAGATTGGTTTAGGACAGAATAGCACACTGACACTTTCCCTCACTGTCCTTCTCGGTCCCTACAAGCAAGATTTAGCACAGAATAGCACACTGATAGTTTCCACGAGTGTCCTTCTCTGTCCCTAAACTCAAGGATTTCAAATATGGTTCAGCAAGATTGGTTTAGGACAGAATAGCACACTGACACTTTCCCTCACTGTCCTTCTCTGTCCCTACAAACAAGATTTAGCACAGAATAGCACACTGATAGTTTCCACGAGTGTCCTTCTCTGTCCCTAAACTCAAGGATTTAAAATATGGTTCAGCAAGATTGGTTTAGGACAGAATAGCACACTGACACTTTCCCTCACTGTCCTTCTTTGTCCCTACAAACAAGATTTAGCACAGAATAGCACACTGATAGTTTCCATGAGTGTTCTTCTCTGTCCCTAAACTCAAGGATTTCAAATATGTTTCAGCAAGATTGGTTTAGGACAGAATAGCACACTGACACTTTCCCTCACTGTCCTTCTCTGTCCCTACAAGCAAGATTTAGCACAGAATAGCACACTGATAGTTTCCACGAGTGTCCTTCTCTGTCCCTAAACTCAAGGATTTCAAATATGGTTCAGCAAGATTGGTTTAGGACAGAATAGCACACTGACACTTTCCCTCACTGTCCTTCTCTGTCCCTACAAACAAGATTTAGCACAGAATAGCACACTGATAGTTTCCACGAGTGTCCTTCTCTGTCCCTAAACTCAAGGATTTCAAATATGGTTCAGCAAGATTGGTTTAGGACAGAATAGCACACTGACACTTTCCCTCACTGTCCTTCTCTGTCCCTACAAACAAGATTTAGCACAGAATAGCACACTGATAGTTTCCACGAGTGTCCTTCTCTGTCCCTAAACTCAAGGATTTAAAATATGGTTCAGCAAGATTGGATTAGGACAGAATAGCACACTAACACTTTCCCTCACTGTCCTTCTCTGTCCCTACAAGCAAGATTTAGCACAGAATAGCACACTGATAGTTTCCCCGAGTGTCCTTCTCTGTCCCTAAACTCAAGGATTTCAAATATGGTTCAGCAAGATTGGTTTAGGACAGAATAGCACACTGACACTTTCCCTCACTGTCCTTCTCTGTCCCTACAAACAAGATTTAGCACAGAATAGCACACTGATAGTTTCCACGAGTGTCCTTCTCTGTCCCTAAACTCAAGGATTTCAAATATGGTTCAGCAAGATTGGTTTAGGACAGAATAGCACACTGACACTTTCCCTCACTGTCCTTCTCTGTCCCTACAAGCAAGATTTAGCACAGAATAGCACACTGATAGTTTCCCCGAGTGTCCTTCTCTGTCCCTAAACTCAAGGATTTCAAATATGGTTCAGCAAGATTGGTTTAGGACAGAATAGCACACTGACACTTTCCCTCACTGTCCTTCTCTGTCCCTACAAACAAGATTTAGCACAGAATAGCACACTGATAGTTTCCACGAGTGTCCTTCTCTGTCCCTAAACTCAAGGATTTAAAATATGGTTCAGCAAGATTGGTTTAGGACAGAATAAAACACTGACACTTTCCCTCACTGTCCTTCTCTGTCCCTACAAGCAAGATTTAGCACAGAATAGCACACTGATAGTTTCCACGAGTGTCCTTCTCTGTCCCTAAACTCAAGGATTTCAAATATGGTTCAGCAAGATTGGTTTAGGACAGAATAGCACACTGACACTTTTCCTCACTGTCCTTCTCTGTCCCTACAAGCAAGATTTAGCACAGAATAGCACACTGATAGTTTCCACGAGTGTCCTTCTCTGTCCCTAAACTCAAGGATTTCAAATATGGTTCAGCAAGATTGGTTTAGGACAGAATAGCACACTGACACTTTCCCTCACTGTCCTTCTCTGTCCCTACAAACAAGATTTAGCACAAAATAGCACACTGATAGTTTACACGAGTGTCCTTCTCTGTCCCTACAAACAAGGTTTAGCACAGAATAGCACACTGACACTTTCCCTCACTGTCCTTCTCTGTCCCTACAAACAAGATTTAGCACAGAATAGCACACTGATAGTTTCCACGAGTGTCCTTCTCTGTCCCTAAACTCAAGGATTTCAAATATGGTTCAGCAAGATTGGTTTAGGACAGAATAGCACACTGACACTTTCCCTCACTGTCCTTCTCTGTCCCTACAAACAAGATTTAGCACAGAATAGCACACTGATAGTTTCCACGAGTGTCCTTCTCTGTCCCTAAACTCAAGGATTTCAAATATGGTTCAGCAAGATTGGTTTAGGACAGAATAGCACACTGACACTTTCCCTCACTGTCCTTCTCTGTCCCTACAAACAAGATTTAGCACAGAATAGCACACTGATAGTTTCCACGAGTGTCCTTCTCTGTCCCTAAACTCAAGGATTTCAAATATGGTTCAGCAAGATTGGTTTAGGACAGAATAGCACACTGACACTTTCCCTCACTGTCCTTCTCTGTCCCTACAAGCAAGATTTAGCACAGAATAGCACACTGATAGTTTCCACGAGTGTCCTTCTCTGTCCCTAAACTCAAGGATTTCAAATATGGTTCAGCAAGATTGGTTTAGGACAGAATAGCACACTGACACTTTCCCTCACTGTCCTTCTCTGTCCCTACAAACAAGATTTAGCACAGAATAGCACACTGATAGTTTCCACGAGTGTCCTTCTCTGTCCCTAAACTCAAGGATTTCAAATATGGTTCAGCAAGATTGGTTTAGGACAGAATAGCACACTGACACTTTCCCTCACTGTCCTTCTCTGTCCCTACAAGCAAGATTTAGCACAGAATAGCACACTGATAGTTTCCACGAGTGTCCTTCTCTGTTCCTAAACTCAAGGATTTCAAATATGGTTCAGCAAGATTGGTTTAGGACAGAATAGCACACTGACACTTCCCCTCACTGTCCTTCTCTGTCCCTACAAGCAAGATTTAGCACAGAATAGCACACTGATAGTTTCCACGAGTGTCCTTCTCTGTCCCTAAACTCAAGGATTTCAAATATGGTTCAGCAAGATTGGTTTAGGACAGAATAGCACACTGACACTTTCCCTCACTGTCCTTCTCTGTCCCTACAAACAAGATTTAGCACAGAATAGCACACTGATAGTTTCCACGAGTGTCCTTCTCTGTCCCTAAACTCAAGGATTTCAAATATGGTTCAGCAAGATTGGTTTAGGACAGAATAGCACACTGACACTTTCCCTCACTGTCCTTCTCTGTCCCTACAAACAAGATTTAGCACAGAATAGCACACTGATAGTTTCCACGAGTGTCCTTCTCTGTCCCTAAACTCAAGGATTTCAAATATGGTTCAGCAAGATTGGTTTAGGACAGAATAGCACACTGACACTTTCCCTCACTGTTCTTCTCTGTCCCTACAAACAAGATTTAGCACAGAATAGCACACTGATAGTTTCCACGAGTGTCCTTCTCTGTCCCTAAACTCAAGGATTTAAAATATGGTTCAGCAAGATTGGTTTAGGACAGAATAGCACACTGACACTTTCCCTCACTGTCCTTCTTTGTCCCTACAAACAAGATTTAGCACAGAATAGCACACTGATAGTTTCCATGAGTGTTCTTCTCTGTCCCTAAACTCAAGGATTTCAAATATGTTTCAGCAAGATTGGTTTAGGACAGAATAGCACACTGACACTTTCCCTCACTGTCCTTCTCTGTCCCTACAAGCAAGATTTAGCACAGAATAGCACACTGATAGTTTCCACGAGTGTCCTTCTCTGTCCCTAAACTCAAGGATTTCAAATATGGTTCAGCAAGATTGGTTTAGGACAGAATAGCACACTGACACTTTCCCTCACTGTCCTTCTCTGTCCCTACAAACAAGATTTAGCACAGAATAGCACACTGATAGTTTCCACGAGTGTCCTTCTCTGTCCCTAAACTCAAGGATTTAAAATATGGTTCAGCAAGATTGGTTTAGGACAGAATAGCACACTGACACTTTCCCTCACTGTCCTTCTCTGTCCCTACAAACAAGATTTAGCACAGAATAGCACACTGATAGTTTCCACGAGTGTCCTTCTCTGTCCCTAAACTCAAGGATTTCAAATATGGTTCAGCAAGATTGGTTTAGGACAGAATAGCACACTGACACTTTCCCTCACTGTCCTTCTCTGTCCCTACAAACAAGATTTAGCACAGAATAGCACACTGATAGTTTCCACGAGTGTCCTTCTCTGTCCCTAAACTCAAGGATTTAAAATATGGTTCAGCAAGATTGGATTAGGACAGAATAGCACACTGACACTTTCCCTCACTGTCCTTCTCTGTCCCTACAAGCAAGATTTAGCACAGAATAGCACACTGATAGTTTCCCGAGTGTCCTTCTCTGTCCCTAAACTCAAGGATTTCAAATATGGTTCAGCAAGATTGGTTTAGGACAGAATAGCACACTGACACTTTCCCTCACTGTCCTTCTCTGTCCCTACAAACAAGATTTAGCACAGAATAGCACACTGATAGTTTCCACGAGTGTCCTTCTCTGTCCCTAAACTCAAGGATTTCAAATATGGTTCAGCAAGATTGGTTTAGGACAGAATAGCACACTGACACTTTCCCTCACTGTCCTTCTCTGTCCCTACAAGCAAGATTTAGCACAGAATAGCACACTGATAGTTTCCCCGAGTGTCCTTCTCTGTCCCTAAACTCAAGGATTTCAAATATGGTTCAGCAAGATTGGTTTAGGACAGAATAGCACACTGACACTTTCCCTCACTGTCCTTCTCTGTCCCTACAAACAAGATTTAGCACAGAATAGCACACTGATAGTTTCCACGAGTGTCCTTCTCTGTCCCTAAACTCAAGGATTTAAAATATGGTTCAGCAAGATTGGTTTAGGACAGAATAAAACACTGACACTTTCCCTCACTGTCCTTCTCTGTCCCTACAAGCAAGATTTAGCACAGAATAGCACACTGATAGTTTCCACGAGTGTCCTTCTCTGTCCCTAAACTCAAGGATTTCAAATATGGTTCAGCAAGATTGGTTTAGGACAGAATAGCACACTGACACTTTCCCTCACTGTCCTTTTCTGTCCCCACAAACAAGATTTAGCACAGAATAGCACACTGATAGTTTCCACGAGTGTCCTTCTCTGTCCCTAAACTCAAGGATTTCAAATATGGTTCAGCAAGATTGGTTTAGGACAGAATAGCACACTGACACTTTTCCTCACTGTCCTTCTCTGTCCCTACAAGCAAGATTTAGCACAGAATAGCACACTGATAGTTTCCACGAGTGTCCTTCTCTGTCCCTAAACTCAAGGATTTCAAATATGGTTCAGCAAGATTGGTTTAGGACAGAATAGCACACTGACACTTTCCCTCACTGTCCTTCTCTGTCCCTACAAACAAGATTTAGCACAAAATAGCACACTGATAGTTTACACGAGTGTCCTTCTCTGTCCCTACAAACAAGGTTTAGCACAGAATAGCACACTGACACTTTCCCTCACTGTCCTTCTCTGTCCCTACAAACAAGGTTTTGCACAGAATGACACACTGACACTCTCCCTACCTATCCTTCTCTGTCCCTAAACACAAGGAATCCAGGATTAGTAAAGGAAAAAAATGACACTGTCCCTGCCTATGCTTCTCTTTCCCTGCTCCGGAACACACTACACAAGGCCGCCGCGCTGGCGGCCTTTTATAGTGTGGGGCGTGTACTAAACCCCCTCAGCAATAATTGGCCACAGGCATCCTGCCTGTGGCCAATCATTGCTCTCCTCGCTGCCTGCGCTGTGATTGGCCAAGCATGCGGGGTCACAGTGCATGCTTGGCCAATCACAGCGCCTGGATGACACTGCGATGGCGTAGTGCATTGTGGGCCGTTCGCGTCACTCGAATTTGGCGCAAACGGCCCAAATCGTTCGATCTTCGTCGAACGATCGAACAGCCGATGTTCGAGTCGATTGTATGTTCGATTTGAACACGAAGCTCATCCCTAAACACAACATCTACCCGCTCCCCTACTGACAATGTCAGCGATCTCCGCTCTGTGTAATCAGAGCGGAGATCGGTGACATGTCACTCGTAGCCACGCCCCCACACAGTAGTAAACACTCCCCTAGGCACACTTAACCCCTTCAGCGCCCCTAGTGGTTAACCCCTTAACTGCCAGTGTCATTTTCACAGTAATCAGTGCATTTTTATAGCACTGATCGCTGTGAAAATGACATTGGTCCCAAAAATGTGTCAAAAGTGCCCGATGTGTCCAGTCACAAAAAAAATTGCTGATCACCGCCATTACTAGTAAAACGAAAATAATTAATAAAAATGCCATAAAACTACCCCCTATTTTGTAAACGCTTTAACTTTTGCGCAAACCAATCAATAAACGCCGTTTTTTTTTTTACCAAAAATATGTAGAAGAATACGTATCGGCCTAAACTGAGGAAAAAAAATGTTTTTTTTTTATATATTTTTGGGGGATATTTATTATAGCAAAAAGTAAAAAATATGTCATTTTTTTCCAAATTGTCGCTCTATTTTTGTTTATAGCGCAAAAAATAAAAACCGCAGAGCTGATCAAATACCACCAAAAGAAAGCTCTATTTGTGGGAAAAAATGGACGTCAATTTTGTTTGGGAGCCATGTCGCACGACCGCGCAATTGTCAGTTAAAGCGACGCAGTGCCGAATCGCAAAAAGGGGCCTGGTCTTTATGCTGCGTATTGGTCCGGGGCTTAAGTGGTTAAGATTGCACTTGGTGGATATGTCATGCATTGTCTTGGAATGTACTTGTATTCTATTTCTTTCTTTGTGGATTGTATAAATAGAGAATTAAAAAGAAAAGTGCATATTTTTTTTTTGGTCTAGTGCATTGGCAGCCCAAATGAATGGGCGTTGAAGGTGATTTCTCTTGGCATGCATGTGATCCAAACGCACAGCCTGACAAAACCCAAAGAATTTATGTCCGCAGCATTACCCAAACTTGCTTCTCTCATTTTATCAGAGATGGTCATGTTATAAAGTTACATTTCCTGAAAATACCATAGTGCAAGGGAAATGTACCATGTTGCAACAAACTGCTTCATGGTATAAGTCAGTTATGTCTGAAAGATATTTGTTATAAGAGCCTATTGAAGACACCTAAAGGAGACTGCTGCATTATTATAACTACTCCCTGCATGTTCTTCAAATGAAACAGGAAGCATGCACGATCCCAAATTAGCCTGCAACAGTACTGAGCATACCTCCCAACTGTCCCTGATTTGGAGCAATGTCCCTCTGTCCCTCTTTCCTCCTCATTTGTCCCTCATTTTGGACTGATATATATAGTAAAATTCACTATTTATCATTCAAATGGGTCCAAAAAATAAAGACTGCTATGTTAATGCTATTGGCAGACTGTATCATACAGTATATGTCATTTTTTATTTTGGCCATAGTGTCACTTTAATTGTTATATAATATATTTCTGTTAGCATGTGTTTCATAAGTGGCTGAACACTTTCAGCCTGATAACGTCTTTTCATGCTCCAGTCTCTAGTGATACAGTTGATGATGATCTTATTCTACATATCCAGCTGTAAAGGAATTAAACTGATCTTTTACAGCTGCTGCCTTCAGAAACGTCTTCCTCCTGTATTCTCCCTGAATCATCATCATCATCATCATCAGTGGGTCAACCAACCTTCACCAACCTGCCATAACTGGTGATGGGTCCCACCTGTACAACTCGACTCTCTCCACTGAGCAGGAACACAAAGAGAGTTTCCTATTTCTACAACATGTCATT
Organism: Rana muscosa; assembly: GCA_029206835.1. Lineage (NCBI taxonomy): Eukaryota > Metazoa > Chordata > Amphibia > Anura > Ranidae > Rana > Rana muscosa. The sequence goes on along the minus strand of CM055116.1, from coordinate 85,993,854 downwards.
TTCATGGGTCAGCACTTCTTACTGTTATACCATCTTTTTGAATTTTTATCCCCTTGTAAGCAGACACAGACCATATCTGTTATAACAGCAAGGCTTCAGATTTCAGTTATTTTCTCCAACACTTTAAAGATCACCTCCACCCAAAATCAAATTGCTTACAAAGTGTTATGCTGCGTACACACAACCGTTTTTCATGACGATAAAAATCATGTTTTTTAGATTGGTCGTGAAAAACGGTCGTGTGTATGCTCCATAGCATTTTTCTCGACGAGAAAACTGGCCGAAATTTTTTTTAGAACCTGCTCTATTTTTTCTCGTCGTTCTTTTTCATGTCATGAAAAACGGTCGTGTGTAGGCTTTTACGAGTGGAAAAAAAATGCGCATGCTCAGAATCAAGTATGAGACGGGAACGCTCGTTCTGGTAAAACTAGCGTTCAGAATGGAGATAGCACATTCGTCACGCTGTAACGGACTGAAGAGCACGAGGCTGAAAAGTGCAAATCGTTGCTCACCAAACTTTACTAACACGAGGATCAGCAAATGCAGCCCAAAGGGTGGCGCCATTGGAATGGAACTTCCCCTTTATAGTGCCGTCATGCGTGCTGTCCGACACCGCGCTTTACTCAAGCGTTTTTTTTTTCATGAACATGTGTATGCAAGGCAGGCTTGAGAGGAATCGCGACGAGAAAAACGTTGTTTTTTTGCATGACATAACGGCTGTGTGTACGCGGCATTAGAGCTAGGCTTTAATTTGTGTGCCACTTACTAAAAGTCCACTTAAAACGACATGTCCATCAAAGACTACCCTGTCCACCGGGTGACACCACTGCTGTGCCATTTTATTGCAAAAGGAACAGTGTTGTCACTCTGTTAAAGGAAGTAAAAAAATAAATAAAACAGATCTATTGTAAAGATCAACAGGTCACAACAAAATTATGTTACAGGGGGACTCAAAAAAATTAAAATGATAGATAAAAATATTGGTTTACCTATAGTTGCACAATAAAAATCAAAGTGAATAAATATACATACAAACAACATATTAGCAACAACGTTTCATTCGTTCACATAGTGTTTATACGTTCTTAATTAAAATAATCATTGAAAATTGAAGGGAAAACCCTGAAATAGTACTGAATAATAACAGAGCTTTAAACTATGAGGACACGTGTAATCATTACTGGAAATGAAGACTAAATACAATAAACAGATGATCCGAAAATGTGCTGAAGAATCATCTCTCAATGAATCTGAATCCTCGGTTTGACTGTACAGTAAAACCTTGGATTGCGAGCATAATTCGTTCCAGAAACATGTTTGTAATCCAAAGCACTTTTATATCAAAGCAAATTTCCCCATAAGAAATAATGGATTCATTCCACAACCATTTATTCATAGGTCCTTCAGTTTATAGTCCATATAAAAAGATTATAGCAATGTGATAGGTTGTGTAACCATAAAATGTCTAACCACAAATGGAAGCCTTTACAAGGGTATTAGAAGCAAAATCCAGCAGGCGCTACATAAGTAGTGATGAGCCGAACACCCCCGGGTTCGGTTCGCACCAGAACCTGCGAACGGACCGAAAGTTCGAACGAACATTAGAACCCTATTAAATACAATGGATGCGAACGTTCGAATTCTAAAGTGCTAATTATAACAACTATTATGCATGTTATTGTCCTAAAAAGGGTTTGGGAACCCGGGTTCTGCACCAGGGGACATGTATCAATGCAAAAAGAAGTTTTAAAAACGGTCGTTTTTCGGGAGCAGTCATTTTAATGATGCATAAAGTGAAAAAAAAAGTCAAATATTCCTTTAAATATCGTACCTGGGGGGTGTCTAAAGTATGCCTGTGAAGTGCCACGTGTTTCCCGTGTTTAGAACTGTCCCTGCACAAAATAACATTTCTAAAGGGAAAAAAGTCATTTAAAACTGCTTGCGGCTTTAATGCAATGTCTGGTCCCGGTAATATGGATGAAAATCTTTAGGAAAAATGGCATAGCTACCCCATCAACACCCCCCCCCCCTACCCCAGCCCATTACCAGCCCCTTTGGGTCTTGTATGGATATTAAGGGGAACCCCGCACATAAAATAAAAAAGGCCCTATATACTCTGAACAGCCGTATACAGGCGGTGCATACAAGACAGGGACTGTAGGTTTGTTCTTATGTAGAATGTGTTTGTAATTTTGAACAGGTACATTGTTGAAGTGTAGCTCCAGCCCAAAAATCTATTTTTAAACTTTTTGGGAAACATAGGTAAGGGTTATCACCCCTGTAACATTTGTTTTGCTGTCTGTGCCCCTGTTCAGAACATTTCACCTCACTTTCCGTCCCAATGACAACTGTTTTTGAAATGTGGTGTTTTTCTTGAAACAAGGATTGCTGATAAAGCATCAGTACAGATGAGACCCCTTTCTCCCATATTTATTCTTACAGGAGAGAATTTTCCTTTCTAGGGGTAGATTTCCTCTCACTTCCTGTTGTCTTCTTTCGTTTGCAAGTAGGAGTCGTTTGTAAGTTGGATGTTTGAAAGTAGGGACCTGCCGTATATACTCTGCAGAAATAGGCCCCTTAGTTGTTGGTGTTGGCACAACACTGTAAGCACTCAGTTACTCTTGGTTGGTGCTGGAACGCCCTGCTGTCAACTATTATATCAGGAATTTTAATTACATATAATTGTTGAACAGTGGTAGTAAAAATTGGGGCTTTGATGGTGGTGCTGGTGCCACAACACTGTAAGCCCTGACAGTTACTCTTGGTGGGTGCAGCAATGGGCCCTGCTGTGAATTATTAGATCAAGAATTGTAATTACATGCCCCTTTTGAACAGGGGCTGAAAAATTGGGCCTTTCGTGGTGGTGGTGGTGGTGGCGTTGCCACAAGACTGTAAGCCCTCAGAGTTACTCTTGGTGGGTGCAGCAATGGACCCTGCTGTGAATTATTAGATCAAGAATTGTAATTGCATGCCCCTGTTGAACAGGGGCTGAAAAATTGGGCCTTAGGCACTGGTGGCACAACACTACAACCCCTCACAGATACTGTACTTGGAGCACAGCAATGAGCCCTGTTGCAAAGTATTGCTTCAAAAATTGTAATGACACGCCCCTGTTAAACAGGGGCTGAAAAATTGGGCCTTAGGCACTGGTGCCACAACACTCCAACCCCTCACAGATACTGTACTTGGAGCACAGCAATGAGCCCTATGGCAAATTATTGCTAAAAAAATTGTAATTACACGCCCCTGTAAAACAGGGGCTGAAAAATTGGGCCTTAGCCACTGGTGGCGGCACCCATAAACAAAAATGATCTTCCAAGCTATCATCATCAATCGTATCATTGAGGACTCGGAGGAGGAGGATAGCCAGTCAACATAACAGCACAGGCACTCAGCATCAGCATCAGTCTTGAAGGGATGTGACATGTTAAAATCAATTAGTCTGTTATATCAGCATCAGGTGTGTGGTAGCTGGTGGTGATCCAAGACTGGTTCATCTTGATGAAAGTCAGTCGATCAACCGAGTCGGTGGACAGGCGCACCCTGTGATCCGTGACAAATCCTCCAGCAGCACTGAATGTGCGTTCCGAAAGAACGCTGGATGCAGGACAGGCCAGTAGCTCAATTGCATACTGTGCAAGCTCTGGCCAGTGATCCATCCTCAAGACCCAGTAAGCCAGAGGATTTTCGGTGGGGAAGGTGTCCAAGTCTGACCTTGCCCCTAGATATTCCTGCACCATGTTTATCAGACGCTGGCGATGGTTGCTGGAACCGATCATACTTTGGGGCTGCGGACTAAAGAATTGTCTGAACGCATCGGTCAGACGGCCACCTTCCCCACCGCTCCTTCTTTGACTGGCCGAAGCCTCAGCAACTCGTTGTCCAGGACCAGGAGTTTGTAACCTCCCAGTCTCTGGGAACGCGTTGCACAGACCTTTCTGCAAGGCCTCCCGGAGTTGTCTCATCCTCTGCTCCCTCTGCGACGGTAACATAAGGTCCGCAACCTTACCCTTGTACCGTGGATCAAGGAGAGTGGCCAGCCAGTAATGGTCCCTCTCCTTGATCCGAAGAATACGAGGATCCTTCCGCAGACTTTGCAGGATCAGGGAGGCCATGCAGCGTAGGTTTGCTGAGGCATTCGCTCCGGAGTCCTCTGGGTCACTAAGGACGACATGATCCGCAGCCACCTCCTCCCAGCCACGTACAAGTCCACTGGTTTCTTGGGACTGTAAATCATCCCTAAAAGACTGCTGCTGATGATGCTGAGTGCCAGCCTCCACCTCCATGCTGACACAATCCTCCTCCTCCTCCTCCTCCTCCTCCTCCTCCTCTTCCTGTGCGATGGGTGGGACAGAAGGAACACTGTCTGGGTAAAGGGGGCCTTGAGAGGCAAGGAAGTCCTCCTCTTCCTGCCTCTGTTCTGCCTCAAGTGCCCTGTCCATTATTCCACGCAGCGTGTGCTCCAACAGGTGGACAAGAGGTACAGTGTCACTGATGCATGCACTGTCACTGCTCACCATCCTCGTGGCCTCCTCAAATGGTGCCAGGACAGTGCATGCATCCCTGATCATGCCCCACTGGCGTGGAGAAAAAAAAACAAGCTCCCCTGACCCTGTCCTGGTGCCGTAGTCGCACAGGTACTCATTGATGGCCCTCTGCTGCGTGTGCAGCCGCTGCAGCATGGCCAACGTTGAGTTCCACCTGGTGGGCATGTCACATATAAGGCGGTTCTTGGGCAGGTTCAACTCCTTTTGCAGCTCAGCCAGGCGAGCACTGGCATTATAAGATCTGCGGAAATGCACACAGACTTTCCTGGCCTGCCTCAGGACATCCTGTAAGCCCGGGTACCTGCCCAAGAACCGCTGCACCACCAGGTTAAGGACGTGAGCCACACAGGGCACATGGGTCAGTTGTCCCTGTCGGAGGGCGGAGAGGAGGTTGGTGCCATTGTCGCAAACCACCATTCCTGGCTTAAGCTGGCGTGGCGTCAACCACCTCTCGGCCTGGCCCTGCAGAGCAGACAGGACCTCTGCCCCAGTGTGGCTTCTGTCCCCCAAACACACCAGCGCAAGCACGGCATGGCATCTTTTTGCCTGCGTACTTGCGTAGCCCCGTGAACGGCTACGGAGCACCGCTGGTTCATAGGACAAACCACAGGAAGAGGCCATGGAGGAAGAAGAAGAGGAGGGGGTGGAGGAGAGAGGTGTGTCACAACCAGTAGTAGCATTTTGGAGGCGTGGCGGTGGGACAACCTCCAACACTACTGCACCTTGTCCTGCATCCTTCCCAGCTGCCAAAAGAGTGACCCAATGGGCCGTGAAAGAAAGGTAACGTCCCTGTCCATGCCTGCTGGACCATGAGTCAGCGGTAATATGCACCTTACCGCTGACCGCCCTGTCCAGCGAGGCCAAGACATTGCCTTCCACATGCCGGTAGAGAGCCGGAATAGCCTTCCGTGAGAAAAAGTGGCGTTTGGGAACCTGCCACTGAGGAACCGCACATTGCACAAACTCACGGAAGGGGGCCGAGTCTACCAACTGAAAAGGCAGCAGTTGAAGCGCTAGCAATTTAGCCAAGCTAGCATTCAACCGCTGGGCATGTGGATGGCTGGGAGTGAACTTCTTTCGACGGTCCAGCAGCTGGGGCAGGGAAATTTGCCTGCTAGAATCGGACGTCGGTGTACTGCTAGCAGAGTGGCCGCAAGTACTTGGCTGTGACACACCTAATTCTACACCTTCATTCCTCTCAGTGCATGTTTCAGAGAGGACTGAAGTTATAGTGGGGTTGGAGATCCCAGCTGATGCGGTGCAAGGAGAGGTCCGCTTTGTTCTTTGGTGTGGGTCTTTGAGGTAGGCTTGCCAACGAGCTGCATGGCAGGTCAACATATGTCTGGTCAGGCATGTGGTACCCAAGCGGCTGATGTTTTGGCCACGCGATATACGCTTGAGACATATGTTGCAAACAGCAGCTGTGCGATCTGATGCACTAGCCTCAAAAAAGGCCCACACCAAAGAACTTTTTGAATGACGGGCAGAGGCAGCGCCCTGCACAGGCGGAGCTCTGCGGTGTGATTCCGTCGGTGTACTGCCCTTACGCTGGCCACCAAAGGGCATCCTGCCTCGTTGGAGATGTGCCTCCTCCTCATCCTCCTCCTCCTCCTCTCTCCTATTAGGCACCCACGTGGAGTCAGTGACCTCATCATCACCTCCCTCCTCATCACTGGAGCCAATCTGGCAGTATGCTGCAGCTGCTGGAACATGACTGCCAGATTGGTGTCCTTCTTGAGCATCCCCTCTGTCTGCTCTCACGCTACTGCCTTCCTCTAGCTGGGTTTCATCATCAGACCCTTCGAAACGCTGGGCATCCTCCTGGAGCATGTACCCAACACTGTGCTGAAACAGTTCGGGGGACTCCTCAGGAGGAGGACATGGTGGGTCTAGGGAAGGAGTGACTGATGATGAGTCTGACATTGATACCAGGGAAGAGGACGCTTTGGCAGCTGCTTTTCCAGTACCCTGAGCCTGGGTGAGAGAGGATGAGGAGGAGGAGGAGGGCTTGGTCATCCACTCTACCAAGTCTTCGGCATCATGTGGCTCAACATGTCCAGCTGCCGAAAAGAAGGACAAGCGTGTCCCATGGCCATGTGCTGATGACAATGCACCGCGTCCACGACCAGCACTGTTGCCCCCAGACACAGAGCCTGCTTGCCCTCTTTTATTGCCTCCTGACTGTCTGCCTCTCCTTGTTTGCCTTCCAGACATTCTAATAGATGGCCTGCAGGGAGATGGGAAAAAAGCAATAAGGGCTACCTTCAGGTGTCCTTCTCTGTCCCTTGAATAAAGGACTTGCACAGTGAAAGAAACTGACACTCTCCCTACCTACAGTTTTCTGTCCCTAGAAAAAATGTTTTTTTTAAGCACAATTTAGCACAAGGAGAATTCACTCACTGTCCTTCCAGGTCCCTGGAAACAAGGACTTTCACAGTGAAAGAAACTGACACTCTCCCTACCTACAGTTTTCTGTCCCTAGAAAAAATGTTTTTTTTAAGCACAATTTAGCACAAGGAGAATTCACTCACTGTCCTTCCAGGTCCCTGGAAACAAGGACTTTGACAGTGAAAGAAACTGACACTCTCCCTACCTACAGTTTTCTGTCCCTAGAAAAAATGTTTTTTTTAAGCACAATATAGCACAAGGAGAATTCACTCACTGTCCTTCCAGGTCCCTGGAAACAAGGACTTTGACAGTGAAAGAAACTGACACTCTCCCTACCTACAGTTTTCTGTCCCTAGAAAAAATGTTTTTTTTAAGCACAATTTAGCACAAGGAGAATTCACTCACTGTCCTTCCAGGTCCCTGGAAACAAGGACTTTCACAGTGAAAGAAACTGACACTCTCCCTACCTACAGTTTTCTGTCCCTAGAAAAAATGTTTTTTTTAAGCACAATTTAGCACAAGGAGAATTCACTCACTGTCATTCCAGGTCCCTGGAAACAAGGACTTTCACAGTGAAAGAAACTGACACTCTCCCTACCTACAGTTTTCTGTCCCTAGAAAAAATGTTTTTTTTTTAAGCACAATTTAGCACAAGGAGAATTCACTCACTGTCCTTCCAGGTCCCTGGAAACAAGGACTTTCACAGTGAAAGAAACTGACACTCTCCCTACCTACAGTTTTCTGTCCCTAGAAAAAATGTTTTTTTTAAGCACAATTTAGCACAAGGAGAATTCACTCACTGTCCTTCCAGGTCCCTGGAAACAAGGACTTTCACAGTGAAAGAAACTGACACTCTCCCTACCTACAGTTTTCTGTCCCTAGAAAAAATGTATTTTTTAAGCACAATTTAGCACAAGGAGAATTCACTCACTGTCCTTCCAGGTCCCTGGAAACAAGGACTTTCACAGTGAAAGAAACTGACACTCTCCCTACCTACAGTTTTCTGTCCCTAGAAAAAATGTTTTTTTTAAGCACAATTTAGCACAAGGAGAATTCACTCACTGTCCTTCCAGGTCCCTGGAAACAAGGACTTTCACAGTGAAAGAAACTGACACTCTCCCTACCTACAGTTTTCTGTCCCTAGAAAAAATGTTTTTTTTAAGCACAATTTAGCACAAGGAGAATTCACTCACTGTCCTTCCAGGTCCCTGGAAACAAGGACTTTCACAGTGAAAGAAACTGACACTCTCCCTACCTACAGTTTTCTGTCCCTAGAAAAAATGTTTTTTTTAAGCACAATTTAGCACAAGGAGAATTCACTCACTGTCCTTCCAGGTCCCTGGAAACAAGGACTTTCACAGTGAAAGAAACTGACACTCTCCCTACCTACAGTTTTCTGTCCCTAGAAAAAATGTTTTTTTTAAGCACAATTTAGCACAAGGAGAATTCACTCACTGTCCTTCCAGGTCCCTGGAAACAAGGACTTTCACAGTGAAAGAAACTGACACTCTCCCTACCTACAGTTTTCTGTCCCTAGAAAAAATGTTTTTTTTAAGCACAATTTAGCACAAGGAGAATTCACTCACTGTCCTTCCAGGTCCCTGGAAACAAGGACTTTGACAGTGAAAGAAACTGACACTCTCCCTACCTACAGTTTTCTGTCCCTAGAAAAAATGTTTTTTTAAAGCACAATTTAGCACAAGGAGAATTCACTCACTGTCCTTCCAGGTCCCTGGAAACAAGGACTTTCACAGTGAAAGAAACTGACACTCTCCCTACCTACAGTTTTCTGTCCCTAGAAAAAATGTTTTTTTTAAGCACAATTTAGCACAAGGAGAATTCACTCACTGTCCTTCCAGGTCCCTGGAAACAAGGACTTTCACAGTGAAAGAAACTGACACTCTCCCTACCTACAGTTTTCTGTCCCTAGAAAAAATGTTTTTTTTAAGCACAATTTAGCACAAGGAGAATTCACTCACTGTCCTTCCAGGTCCCTGGAAACAAGGACTTTGACAGTGAAAGAAACTGACACTCTCCCTACCTACAGTTTTCTGTCCCTAGAAAAAATGTTTTTTTTAAGCACAATATAGCACAAGGAGAATTCACTCACTGTCCTTCCAGGTCCCTGGAAACAAGGACTTTCACAGTGAAAGAAACTGACACTCTCCCTACCTACAGTTTTCTGTCCCTAGAAAAAATGTTTTTTTTAAGCACAATTTAGCACAAGGAGAATTCACTCACTGTCCTTCCAGGTCCCTGGAAACAAGGACTTTCACAGTGAAAGAAACTGACACTCTCCCTACCTACAGTTTTCTGTCCCTAGAAAAAATGTTTTTTTTAAGCACAATTTAGCACAAGGAGAATTCACTCACTGTCCTTCCAGGTCCCTGGAAACAAGGACTTTCACAGTGAAAGAAACTGACACTCTCCCTACCTACAGTTTTCTGTCCCTAGAAAAAATGTTTTTTTTAAGCACAATTTAGCACAAGGAGAATTCACTCACTGTCCTTCCAGGTCCCTGGAAACAAGGACTTTCACAGTGAAAGAAACTGACACTCTCCCTACCTACAGTTTTCTGTCCCTAGAAAAAATGTTTTTTTTAAGCACAATTTAGCACAAGGAGAATTCACTCACTGTCCTTCCAGGTCCCTGGAAACAAGGACTTTCACAGTGAAAGAAACTGACACTCTCCCTACCTACAGTTTTCTGTCCCTAGAAAAAATGTTTTTTTAAAGCACAATTTAGCACAAGGAGAATTCACTCACTGTCCTTCCAGGTCCCTGGAAACAAGGACTTTCACAGTGAAAGAAACTGACACTCTCCCTACCTACAGTTTTCTGTCCCTAGAAAAAATGTTTTTTTTAAGCACAATTTAGCACAAGGAGAATTCACTCACTGTCCTTCCAGGTCCCTGGAAACAAGGACTTTCACAGTGAAAGAAACTGACACTCTCCCTACCTACAGTTTTCTGTCCCTAGAAAAAATGTTTTTTTTAAGCACAATTTAGCACAAGGAGAATTCACTCACTGTCCTTCCAGGTCCCTGGAAACAAGGACTTTGACAGTGAAAGAAACTGACACTCTCCCTACCTACAGTTTTCTGTCCCTAGAAAAAATGTTTTTTTTAAGCACAATATAGCACAAGGAGAATTCACTCACTGTCCTTCCAGGTCCCTGGAAACAAGGACTTTCACAGTGAAAGAAACTGACACTCTCCCTACCTACAGTTTTCTGTCCCTAGAAAAAATGCTTTTTTTAAGCACAATTTAGCACAAGGAGAATTCACTCACTGTCCTTCCAGGTCCTTGGAAACAAGGACTTTCACAGTGAAAGAAACTGACACTCTCCCTACCTACAGTTTTCTGTCCCTAGAAAAAATGTTTTTTTTAAGCACAATTTAGCACAAGGAGAATTCACTCACTGTCCTTCCAGGTCCCTGGAAACAAGGACTTTGACAGTGAAAGAAACTGACACTCTCCCTACCTACAGTTTTCTGTCCCTAGAAAAAATGTTTTTTTTAAGCACAATATAGCACAAGGAGAATTCACTCACTGTCCTTCCAGGTCCCTGGAAACAAGGACTTTCACAGTGAAAGAAACTGACACTCTCCCTACCTACAGTTTTCTGTCCCTAGAAAAAATGTTTTTTTTTAAGCACAATTTAGCACAAGGAGAATTCACTCACTGTCCTTCCAGGTCCCTGGAAACAAGGACTTTCACAGTGAAAGAAACTGACACTCTCCCTACCTACAGTTTTCTGTCCCTAGAAAAAATGTTTTTTTTAAGCACAATTTAGCACAAGGAGAATTCACTCACTGTCCTTCCAGGTCCCTGGAAACAAGGACTTTCACAGTGAAAGAAACTGACACTCTCCCTATCCAAAGTTTTCTGTCCCTAGAAAAAATGTTTTTTTTAAGCACAATTTAGCACAAGGAGAATTCACTCACTGTCCTTCCAGGTCCCTGGAAACAAGGACTTTCACAGTGAAAGAAACTGACACTCTCCCTACCTACAGTTTTCTGTCCCTAGAAAAAATGTTTTTTTTAAGCACAATTTAGCACAAGGAGAATTCACTCACTGTCCTTCCAGGTCCCTGGAAACAAGGACTTTGACAGTGAAAGAAACTGACACTCTCCCTACCTACAGTTTTCTGTCCCTAGAAAAAATGTTTTTTTTAAGCACAATTTAGCACAAGGAGAATTCACTCACTGTCCTTCCAGGTCCCTGGAAACAAGGACTTTCACAGTGAAAGAAACTGACACTCTCCCTATCCAAAGTTTTCTGTCCCTAGAAAAAATGTTTTTTTTAAGCACAATTTAGCACAAGGAGAATTCACTCACTGTCCTTCCAGGTCCCTGGAAACAAGGACTTTCACAGTGAAAGAAACTGACACTCTCCCTACCTACAGTTTTCTGTCCCTAGAAAAAATGTTTTTTTTAAGCACAATTTAGCACAAGGAGAATTCACTCACTGTCCTTCCAGGTCCCTGGAAACAAGGACTTTGACAGTGAAAGAAACTGACACTCTCCCTACCTACAGTTTTCTGTCCCTAGAAAAAATGTTTTTTTTAAGCACAATTTAGCACAAGGAGAATTCACTCACTGTCCTTCCAGGTCCCTGGAAACAAGGACTTTGACAGTGAAAGAAACTGACACTCTCCCTACCTACAGTTTTCTGTCCCTAGAAAAAATGTTTTTTTTAAGCACAATATAGCACAAGGAGAATTCACTCACTGTCCTTCCAGGTCCCTGGAAACAAGGACTTTGACAGTGAAAGAAACTGACACTCTCCCTACCTACAGTTTTCTGTCCCTAGAAAAAATGTTTTTTTTAAGCACAATTTAGCACAAGGAGAATTCACTCACTGTCCTTCCAGGTCCCTGGAAACAAGGACTTTGACAGTGAAAGAAACTGACACTCTCCCTACCTACAGTTTTCTGTCCCTAGAAAAAATGTTTTTTTTAAGCACAATATAGCACAAGGAGAATTCACTCACTGTCCTTCCAGGTCCCTGGAAACAAGGACTTTCACAGTGAAAGAAACTGACACTCTCCCTACCTACAGTTTTCTGTCCCTAGAAAAAATGTTTTTTTTAAGCACAATTTAGCACAAGGAGAATTCACTCACTGTCCTTCCAGGTCCCTGGAAACAAGGACTTTCACAGTGAAAGAAACTGACACTCTCCCTACCTACAGTTTTCTGTCCCTAGAAAAAATGTTTTTTTTAAGCACAATTTAGCACAAGGAGAATTCACTCACTGTCCTTCCAGGTCCCTGGAAACAAGGACTTTGACAGTGAAAGAAACTGACACTCTCCCTACCTACAGTTTTCTGTCCCTAGAAAAAATGTTTTTTTTAAGCACAATTTAGCACAAGGAGAATTCACTCACTGTCCTTCCAGGTCCCTGGAAACAAGGACTTTCACAGTGAAAGAAACTGACACTCTACCTACCTACAGTTTTCTGTCCCTAGAAAAAATGTTTTTTTTAAGCACAATTTAGCACAAGGAGAATTCACTCACTGTCCTTCCAGGTCCCTGGAAACAAGGACTTTCACAGTGAAAGAAACTGACACTCTCCCTACCTACAGTTTTCTGTCCCTAGAAAAAAAGTTTTTTTTAAGCACAATTTAGCACAAGGAGAATTCACTCACTGTCCTTCCAGGTCCCTGGAAACAAGGACTTTCACAGTGAAAGAAACTGACACTCTCCCTACCTACAGTTTTCTGTCCCTAGAAAAAATGTTTTTTTTAAGCACAATATAGCACAAGCACAAAACACACTGACACTCTCCCTACCCATCCTTCTCTTTCCCTAAACTAAAGGAATCCAGGTTAAGCAAGAAAGAAATAAAAGTCACTGTCCCTGCCTATGCTGCTCTATCCCTGCTCCGGAACACACTACACTAGGCCGCCGTGCTGGCGGCCTTTTATAGTGTGGGGCGTGTACTAAACACCCTCAGCAATAATTGGCCACAGGCATCCTGCCTGTGGCCAATCATTGCTCTCCTCGCTGCCGGCGCTGTGATTGGCCAAGCATGCGGGGTCACAGTGCATGCTTGGCCAATCACAGCGCCTGGATGACACTGCGATGGCGTAGTGCATTGTGGGCCGTTCGCGTCACTCGAATTTGGCGCGAACGGCCCAAATCGTTCGATCTTCGTCGAACGATCGAACAGCCGATGTTCGAGTCGAACGTATGTTCGACTCGAACACGAAGCTCATCCCTATACATAAGTATAAAAGGAAAGAAAGGCGCCTCTAAGTGTAGCAATGTGTTGCTAAATGTACCTTTATTAAATATAACCATATTACTACACTTAGAGGCGCCTCTCTTCTTCTCTTTTATGCTCAGTTGTGACATGACGCTACTTGTATATCAAGACATCGCTTGTATATCAAGTCAAAATGTATTTAAAAATGTTGCTTATCTTGCAAAACGCTCTCAAATCAAGTTACTCTCAAACCAAGGTTTTACTGTATATACTGGTACATGTTAAACTTTTTTAAAGGTTCAAACTGTTTCATGAATCTTTGATGCAGTGGTTCACCTACATTCTTGGGTATCCTTTAATTTTATATTATTAGATTCCATTCCATTAGATTCCATTTCCGAAGCTGCTGTGACTTGTTGGATTTTGCATTGTTTTATATCACTGATGATCTAATACTCTGCCATGCCAAAATTCTCTTTTTGACATTGTAATGTACTGCTTTTATTTTTTAAAATAAATTAATCCTGCTTGGAAAAAAAAACAGTTTTATGAATCAAGAAGTCATAATTACAGAAAAACATGTTGGTGATATTTGAAGCAATACTAAGCCTACACTGACATGATAACTAAAGCCAAAATATACCTATAAAAATAATTTAGTGTTGAAGTGGATGTAAACCCTGAAAAAAAAAACAAACTGCAAGATAAAGCCATAATGAGCTAGTATGACTAGCATACTAGCTCATTATGCATTACTTACCTTAGATCGAAGCCCCCGAAACCGTCCACGTCTTCCCCTCCGGCCGCAGTCACCTCGCCGGAAGGTTACTTCCGGGTATCGCCGCTCCAGCGCTGTGATTGGCCGGAGCGGCGAAGACGTCAATCCGCGCAAGCGCGCGGGAGCCGTCAAATCTGGCAAGGCCGGATTTGTAAATGGGATTTACAGTGCGCCTGCGCCGTTGTCTGCGGCGCGCATGTGCCGTACACAACGGTGTAATCCCTTTGGCAAATATCTCCTACACCGTGTAGGTTTAGGAGATATTGCAAACACCTACAGGTAAGCCTTAATCTAAGCTTACCGGTAGGTGTAACTTGCAAAGGAGGGTTTACAACCACTTTAAGTGAAGCAGAAACACTAATGCCGCGTACACACGAGCGTTTTTAATGACGAGAATTTTTTTTTTTTTTTAAATGGTCATTAAAAATGATCGTGTGTGGGCTTCAGAGCATTTTTTACGACGTGAAAAACGAACAAAAAAAATTGGAACATGCTCTAATTTCTCTCGTCGTTTTTCACATCGTCGTTTTTCTCGTCATGAAAAACGGGCGTGTGTGGGCTTTAACGACGTGAAAAAAAATGCGCATGCTCAGAATCAAGTATGAGACGGGAGCGCTCGTTCTGGTAAAACTAGCGTTCGTAATGGAGATAGCACATTCGTAACGCTGTAACGGACTGAAAAGCACGAGGCTGAAAAGAGCGAATCGTCTTTCAACAAACTTTAATAACATGAAGGGTGGCGCCATCCGAATGGAACTTCCCCTTTATAGTGCCGTCGTATGTGTTGTACGTCACCGCGCTTTACTCGAACATTTTTTTCCACGATAGTGTGTAGGCAAGGCAGGCTTGAGAGGAAACACGAAAAATCACGTCGAGAAAAATGCAGTTTTTTTCAATGACATTAAAAACGGTCGTGTGTACGCGGCATGATATTCAAAATTCTATCACTGTCCACATATACAGTGGGTATATAAAAAAAAATCAGCCCCTTTAAAATAATCACATTTTGTTGTTTTGCAGCCTGAAATAAAGACAGACATAGTTTTTGTTTTATCCAGCTGTATTTACTTATGACATCCAAGTCAAATATATAAAACCAACACGTCAGAAAAAAAACTATTCAAAAACAGAATTTACTGAGTTGGAGAATTACACCCCCCCACCTTGTGTTAGTATTTTGTTGGACCACCTTTTGCTTTAATTACATCCTTTAGTCTGTTGGGATATGTCTCTATTAACTTTGCACGTCTAGACTTTGCAATATTTGCCCACTCTTCTTTGCAGAACTGCCCAAGTTCAGTTAAATTTGATGGTGACCGTTTGTGGACTGCAGTTTTCCACATATTTTCAATGGGTTTAAGTCTGGGCTCTGACTAGGCCATGCAAGGACATTCACCTCTTTCTCCTTCAACCACCGTGTGGTAATTTTTACTGTGTTCTTTGGGTCATTGTAATGTTAGAAGGGGGTGATTCTTCTCTATACCCACTGTAAGCAGAACTATACAAATACAGGGTAAGTGCCTAATAGTGATGAGCCGAACACCCCCGGGTTCGGTTCGCACCAGAACCCGCGAACGGACCGGAAGTTCGAACGAACATTAGAACCCTATTAAATACAATGGATGCGAACGTTCGAATTCTAAAGTGCTAATTATAACAACTATTATGCATGTTATTGTCCTAAAAAGGGTTTGGGAACCCGGGTTCTGCACCAGGGGACATGTATCAATGCAAAAAGAAGTTTTAAAAACGGTCGTTTTTCGGGAGCAGTCATTTTAATGATGCATAAAGTGAAAAAAAAAAAGTCAAATATTCCTTTAAATATCGTACCTGGGGGGTGTCTAAAGTATGCCTGTGAAGTGCCACGTGTTTCCCGTGTTTAGAACTGTCCCTGCACAAAATGACACTTCTAAAGGAAAAAAAAGCCATTTAAAACTGCTTGCGGCTTTAATGTAATGTCTGGTCCCGGTAATATGGATGAAATTCTTTAAGAAAAATGGCATAGCTACCCCATGACCCCCCCCCCTACCCCAGCCCATTACCAGCCCCTTTGGGTCTTGTATGGATATTAAGGGGAACCCCGCACATAAAATAAAAAAGGCCCTATATACTCTGAACAGCCGTATACAGGCGGTGCATACAAGACAGGGACTGTAGGTTTGTTCTTATGTAGAATCTGTTTGTAATTTTGAACAGGTACATTGTTGAAGTGTAGCTCCAGCCCAAAAATCTATTTTTAAACTTTTTGGAAAACATAGGTAAGGGTTATCACCCCTGTAACATTTGTTTTGCTGTCTGTGCCCCTGTTCAGAACATTTCACCTCACTTTCCGTCCCAATGACAACTGTTTTTGAAATGTGGTGTTTTTCTTGAAACAAGGATTGCTGATAAAGCATCAGTACAGAGGAGACACCTTTCTCCCATATTTATTCTTACAGGAGAGAATTTTCCTTCCTAGTGGTAGATTTCCTCTCACTTCCTGTTGTCTTCTTGCGTTTGCAAGTAGGAGTCGTTTGTAAGTTGGATGTTTGAAAGTAGGGACCTGCCGTATATACTCTGCAGAAATAGGCCCCTTAGTTGTTGGTGTTGGCACAACACTGTAAGCACTCACAGTTACTCTTGGTTGGTGCTGGAACGCCCTGCTGTCAACTATTATATCAGGAATTTTAATTACATATAATTGTTGAACAGTGGTAGTAAAAATTGGGCCTTTGATGGTGGTGCTGGTGCCACAACACTGTAAGCCCTGACAGTTACTCTTGGTGGGTGCAGCAATGGGCCCTGCTGTGAATTATTAGATCAAGAATTGTAATTACATGCCCCTGTTGAACAGGGGCTGAAAAATTGGGCCTTAGGCACTGGTGGCACAACACTGCAACCCCTCACAGATACTGTACTTGGAGCACAGCAATGAGCCCTGTTGCAAAGTATTGCTTCAAAAATTGTAATGACACGCCCCTGTTAAACAGGGGCTGAAAAATTGGGCCTTAGGCACTGGTGGCACAACACTGCAACTCCTCACAGATACTGTACTTGGAGCACAGCAATGAGCCCTGTTGCAAAGTATTGCTTCAAAAATTGTAATTACACGCCCCTGTTAAACAGGGGCTGAAAAATTGGGCGTTAGGCACTGGTGGCGGCACCCATAAACAAAAATGATCTTCCAAGCTATCATCATCAATCGTATCATTGAGGACTCGGAGGAGGAGGATAGCCAGTCAACATAACAGCACAGGCACTCAGCATCAGCATCAGTCTTGAAGGGATGTGACATTTTAAAATCAATTAGTCTGTTATATCAGCATCAGGTGTGTGGTAGCTGGTGGTGATCCAAGACTGGTTCATCTTGATGAAAGTCAGTCGATCAACCGAGTCGGTGGACAGGCGCACCCTGTGATCCGTGACAAATCCTCCAGCAGCACTGAATGTGCGTTCCGAAAGAACGCTGGATGCAGGACAGGCCAGTAGCTCAATTGCATACTGTGCAAGCTCTGGCCAGTGATCCATCCTCAAGACCCAGTAAGCCAGAGGATTTTCGGTGGGGAAGGTGTCCAAGTCTGACCTTGCCCCTAGATATTCCTGCACCATGTTTATCAGACGCTGGCGATGGTTGCTGGAACCAATCATACTTTGGGGCTGCGGACTAAAGAATTGTCTGAACGCATCGGTCAGACGGCCACCTTCCCCACCGCTCCTTCTTTGACTGGCCGAAGCCTCAGCAACTCGTTGTCCAGGACCAGTAGTTTGCAACCTCCCAGTCTCTGGGAACGCGTTGCACAGACCTTTCTGCAAGGCCTCCCGGAGTTGTCTCATCCTCTGCTCCCTCTGCGACGGTAACATAAGGTCCGCAACCTTACCCTTGTACCGTGGATCAAGGAGAGTGGCCAGCCAGTAATGGTCCCTCTCCTTGATCCGAAGAATACGAGGATCCTTCCGCAGACTTTGCAGGATCAGGGAGGCCATGCAGCGTAGGTTTGCTGAGGCATTCGCTCCGGAGTCCTCTGGGTCACTAAGGACGACATGATCCGCAGCCACCTCCTCCCAGCCACGTACAAGTCCACTGGTTTCTTGGGACTGTAAATCATCCCTAAAAGACTGCTGCTGATGATGCTGAGTGCCAGCCTCCACCTCCATGCTGACACAATCCTCCTCCTCCTCCTCCTCCTCCTCTTCCTGTGCGATGGGTGGGACAGAAGGAACACTGTCTGGGTAAAGGGGGCCTTGAGAGGCAAGGAAGTCCTCCTCTTCCTGCCTCTGTTCTGCCTCAAGTGCCCTGTCCATTATTCCACGCAGCGTGTGCTCCAACAGGTGGACAAGAGGTACAGTGTCACTGATGCATGCACTGTCACTGCTCACCATCCTCGTGGCCTCCTCAAATGGTGCCAGGACAGTGCATGCATCCCTGATCATGCCCCACTGGCGTGGAGAAAAAAAACCAAGCTCCCCTGACCCTGTCCTGGTGCCGTAGTCGCACAGGTACTCATTGATGGCCCTCTGCTGCGTGTGCAGCCGCTGCAGCATGGCCAACGTTGAGTTCCACCTGGTGGGCATGTCACATATAAGGCGGTTCTTGGGCAGGTTCAACTCCTTTTGCAGCTCAGCCAGGCGAGCACTGGCATTATAAGATCTGCGGAAATGCACACAGACTTTCCTGGCCTGCCTCAGGACATCCTGTAAGCCCGGGTACCTGCCCAAGAACCGCTGCACCACCAGGTTAAGGACGTGAGCCACACAGGGCACATGGGTCAGTTGTCCCTGTCGGAGGGCGGAGAGGAGGTTGGTGCCATTGTCGCAAACCACCATTCCTGGCTTAAGCTGGCGTGGCGTCAACCACCTCTCGGCCTGGCCCTGCAGAGCAGACAGGACCTCTGCCCCAGTGTGGCTTCTGTCCCCCAAACACACCAGCGCAAGCACGGCATGGCATCTTTTTGCCTGCGTACTTGCGTAGCCCCGTGAACGGCTACGGAGCACCGCTGGTTCATAGGACAAACCACAGGAAGAGGCCATGGAGGAAGAAGAAGAGGAGGGGGTGGAGGAGAGAGGTGTGTCACAACCAGTAGTAGCATTTTGGAGGCGTGGCGGTGGGACAACCTCCAACACTACTGCACCTTGTCCTGAATCCTTCCCAGCTGCCAAAAGAGTGACCCAATGGGCCGTGAAAGAAAGGTAACGTCCCTGTCCATGCCTGCTGGACCATGAGTCAGCGGTAATATGCACCTTACCGCTGACCGCCCTGTCCAGCGAGGCCAAGACATTGCCTTCCACATGCCGGTAGAGAGCCGGAATAGCCTTCCGTGAGAAAAAGTGGCGTTTGGGAACCTGCCACTGAGGAACCGCACATTGCACAAACTCACGGAAGGGGGCCGAGTCTACCAACTGAAAAGGCAGCAGTTGAAGCGCTAGCAATTTAGCCAAGCTAGCATTCAACCGCTGGGCATGTGGATGGCTGGGAGTGAACTTCTTTCGACGGTCCAGCAGCTGGGGCAGGGAAATTTGCCTGCTAGAATCGGACGTCGGTGTACTGCTAGCAGAGTGGGCGCAAGTACTTGGCTGTGACACACCTAATTCTACACCTTCATTCCTCTCAGTGCATGTTTCAGAGAGGACTGAAGTTATAGTGGGGTTGGAGATCCCAGCTGATGCGGTGCAAGGAGAGGTCCGCTTTGTTCTTTGGTGTGGGTCTTTGAGGTAGGCTTGCCAACGAGCTGCATGGCAGGTCAACATATGTCTGGTCAGGCATGTGGTACCCAAGCGGCTGATGTTTTGGCCACGCGATATACGCTTGAGACATATGTTGCAAACAGCAGCTGTGCGATCTGATGCACTAGCCTCAAAAAAGGCCCACACCAAAGAACTTTTTGAATGACGGGCAGAGGCAGCGCCCTGCACAGGCGGAGCTCTGCGGTGTGATTCCGTCGGTGTACTGCCCTTACGCTGGCCACCAAAGGGCATCCTGCCTCGTTGGAGATGTGCCTCCTCCTCATCCTCCTCCTCCTCCTCTCTCCTATTAGGCACCCACGTGGAGTCATTGACCTCATCATCCCCTCCCTCCTCATCACTGGAGCCAATCTGGCAGTATGCTGCAGCTGCTGGAACATGACTGCCAGATTGGTGTCCTTCTTGAGCATCCCCTCTGTCTGCTCTCACGCTACTGCCTTCCTCTAGCTGGGTTTCATCATCAGACCCTTCGAAACGCTGGGCATCCTCCTGGAGCATGTACCCAACACTGTGCTGAAACAGTTCGGGGGACTCCTCAGGAGGAGGACATGGTGGGTCTAGGGAAGGAGTGACTGATGATTTGTCTGACATTGATACCAGGGAAGACGACGCTTTGGCAGCTGCTTTTCCAGTACCCTGAGCCTGGGTGAGAGAGGATGAGGAGGAGGAGGAGGGCTTGGTCATCCACTCTACCAAGTCTTCGGCATGATGTGGCTCAACATGTCCAGCTGCCGAAAAGAAGGACAAGCGTGTCCCATGGCCATGTGCTGATGACAATGCACCGCGTCCACGACCAGCACTGTTGCCCCCAGACACAGAGCCTGCTTGCCCTCTTTTATTGCCTCCTGACTGTCTGCCTCTCCTTGTTTGCCTTCCAGACATTCTAATAGATGGCCTGCAGGGAGATGGGAAAAAAGCAATAAGGGCTACCTTCAGGTGTCCTTCTCTGTCCCTGGAAACAAGGACTTGCAGAGTGAAAGAAAAAAAACACTCTCCCTACCTACAGTTTTCTGTCCCTAGAAAAAATGTTTTTTTTAATCACAATATAGCACAAGGAAAATTAACTCACTGTCCTTACAGGTCCCTGGAAACAAGGACTTGCAGAGTGAAAGAAAAAAAACACTCTCCCTACCTACAGTTTTCTGTCCCTAGAAAAAAATGTTTTTTTTAATCACAATATAGCAAAAGGACAATTCACTCACTGTCCTTCCAGGTCCCTGGAAACAAGGACTTGCAGAGTGAAAGAAACTGACACTGTCCCTACCTAGAGTTTTCTGTCCCTAGAATAAATGTTTTTTTTAATCACAATATAGCAAAAGGACAATTCACTCACTGTCCTTCCAGGTCCCTGGAAACAAGGACTTGCAGAGTGAAAGAAACTGACACTGTCCCTACCTAGAGTTTTCTGTCCCTAGAATAAATGTTTTTTTTAATCACAATATAGCAAAAGGACAATTCACTCACTGTCCTTCCAGGTCCCTGGAAACAAGGACTTGCAGAGTGAAAGAAACTGACACTGTCCCTACCTAGAGTTTTCTGTCCCTAGAATAAATGTTTTTTTTAATCACAATATAGCACAAGGAAAATTAACTCACTGTCCTTACAGGTCCCTGGAAACAAGGACTTGCAGAGTGAAAGAAAAAAAACACTCTCCCTACCTACAGTTTTCTGTCCCTAGAAAAAAATGTTTTTTTTAATCACAATATAGCAAAAGGACAATTCACTCACTGTCCTTCCAGGTCCCTGGAAACAAGGACTTGCAGAGTGAAAGAAACTGACACTGTCCCTACCTAGAGTTTTCTGTCCCTGGAATAAATGTTTTTTTCAGCACAATATAGCACAAGGACAATTAACTCACTGTCCTTACAGGTCCCTGGAAACAAGGACTTGCAGAGTGAAAGAAAAAAAACACTCTCCCTACCTACAGTTTTCTGTCCCTAGAAAAAAATGTTTTTTTTAATCACAATATAGCAAAAGGACAATTCACTCACTGTCCTTCCAGGTCCCTGGAAACAAGGACTTGCAGAGTGAAAGAAACTGACACTGTCCCTACCTAGAGTTTTCTGTCCCTAGAATAAATGTTTTTTTTAATCACAATATAGCAAAAGGACAATTCACTCACTGTCCTTCCAGGTCCCTGGAAACAAGGACTTGCAGAGTGAAAGAAACTGACACTGTCCCTACCTAGAGTTTTCTGTCCCTAGAATAAATGTTTTTTTTAATCACAATATAGCAAAAGGACAATTCACTCACTGTCCTTCCAGGTCCCTGGAAACAAGGACTTGCAGAGTGAAAGAAACTGACACTGTCCCTACCTAGAGTTTTCTGTCCCTAGAATAAATGTTTTTTTTAATCACAATATAGCACAAGGAAAATTAACTCACTGTCCTTACAGGTCCCTGGAAACAAGGACTTGCAGAGTGAAAGAAAAAAAACACTCTCCCTACCTACAGTTTTCTGTCCCTAGAAAAAAATGTTTTTTTTAATCACAATATAGCAAAAGGACAATTCACTCACTGTCCTTCCAGGTCCCTGGAAACAAGGACTTGCAGAGTGAAAGAAACTGACACTGTCCCTACCTAGAGTTTTCTGTCCCTGGAATAAATGTTTTTTTCAGCACAATATAGCACAAGGACAATTAACTCACTGTCCTTACAGGTCCCTGGAAACAAGGACTTGCAGAGTGAAAGAAAAAAAATACTCTCCCTACCTACAGTTTTCTGTCCCTAGAAAAAAATGTTTTTTTTAATCACAATATAGCAAAAGGACAATTCACTCACTGTCCTTCCAGGTCCCTGGAAACAAGGACTTGCAGAGTGAAAGAAACTGACACTGTCCCTACCTAGAGTTTTCTGTCCCTAGAATAAATGTTTTTTTTAATCACAATATAGCAAAAGGACAATTCACTCACTGTCCTTACAGGTCCCTGGAAACAAGGACTTGCAGAGTGAAAGAAAAAAAATACTCTCCCTACCTACAGTTTTCTGTCCCTAGAAAAAAATGTTTTTTTTAATCACAATATAGCAAAAGGACAATTCACTCACTGTCCTTCCAGGTCCCTGGAAACAAGGACTTGCAGAGTGAAAGAAACTGACACTGTCCCTACCTAGAGTTTTCTGTCCCTAGAATAAATGTTTTTTTTAATCACAATATAGCAAAAGGACAATTCACTCACTGTCCTTCCAGGTCCCTGGAAACAAGGACTTGCAGAGTGAAAGAAACTGACACTGTCCCTACCTAGAGTTTTCTGTCCCTAGAATAAATGTTTTTTTTAATCACAATATAGCAAAAGGACAATTCACTCACTGTCCTTCCAGGTCCCTGGAAACAAGGACTTGCAGAGTGAAAGAAACTGACACTGTCCCTACCTAGAGTTTTCTGTCCCTAGAATAAATGTTTTTTTTAATCACAATATAGCAAAAGGACAATTCACTCACTGTCCTTCCAGGTCCCTGGAAACAAGGACTTGCAGAGTGAAAGAAACTGACACTGTCCCTACCTAGAGTTTTCTGTCCCTAGAATAAATGTTTTTTTTAATCACAATATAGCAAAAGGACAATTCACTCACTGTCCTTCCAGGTCCCTGGAAACAAGGACTTGCAGAGTGAAAGAAACTGACACTGTCCCTACCTAGAGTTTTCTGTCCCTAGAATAAATGTTTTTTTTAATCACAATATAGCAAAAGGACAATTCACTCACTGTCCTTCCAGGTCCCTGGAAACAAGGACTTGCAGAGTGAAAGAAACTGACACTGTCCCTACCTAGAGTTTTCTGTCCCTGGAATAAATGTTTTTTTCAGCACAATATAGCACAAGGACAATTAACTCACTGTCCTTACAGGTCCCTGGAAACAAGGACTTGCAGAGTGAAAGAAAAAAAATACTCTCCCTACCTACAGTTTTCTGTCCCTAGAAAAAAATGTTTTTTTTAATCACAATATAGCAAAAGGACAATTCACTCACTGTCCTTCCAGGTCCCTGGAAACAAGGACTTGCAGAGTGAAAGAAACTGACACTGTCCCTACCTAGAGTTTTCTGTCCCTAGAATAAATGTTTTTTTTAATCACAATATAGCAAAAGGACAATTCACTCACTGTCCTTACAGGTCCCTGGAAACAAGGACTTGCAGAGTGAAAGAAAAAAAATACTCTCCCTACCTACAGTTTTCTGTCCCTAGAAAAAAATGTTTTTTTTAATCACAATATAGCAAAAGGACAATTCACTCACTGTCCTTCCAGGTCCCTGGAAACAAGGACTTGCAGAGTGAAAGAAACTGACACTGTCCCTACCTAGAGTTTTCTGTCCCTAGAATAAATGTTTTTTTTAATCACAATATAGCAAAAGGACAATTCACTCACTGTCCTTCCAGGTCCCTGGAAACAAGGACTTGCAGAGTGAAAGAAACTGACACTGTCCCTACCTAGAGTTTTCTGTCCCTAGAATAAATGTTTTTTTTAATCACAATATAGCAAAAGGACAATTCACTCACTGTCCTTCCAGGTCCCTGGAAACAAGGACTTGCAGAGTGAAAGAAACTGACACTGTCCCTACCTAGAGTTTTCTGTCCCTAGAATAAATGTTTTTTTTAATCACAATATAGCAAAAGGACAATTCACTCACTGTCCTTCCAGGTCCCTGGAAACAAGGACTTGCAGAGTGAAAGAAACTGACACTGTCCCTACCTAGAGTTTTCTGTCCCTAGAATAAATGTTTTTTTTAATCACAATATAGCAAAAGGACAATTCACTCACTGTCCTTCCAGGTCCCTGGAAACAAGGACTTGCAGAGTGAAAGAAACTGACACTGTCCCTACCTAGAGTTTTCTGTCCCTAGAATAAATGTTTTTTTTAATCACAATATAGCAAAAGGACAATTCACTCACTGTCCTTCCAGGTCCCTGGAAACAAGGACTTGCAGAGTGAAAGAAACTGACACTGTCCCTACCTAGAGTTTTCTGTCCCTAGAATAAATGTTTTTTTTAATCACAATATAGCAAAAGGACAATTCACTCACTGTCCTTCCAGGTCCCTGGAAACAAGGACTTGCAGAGTGAAAGAAACTGACACTGTCCCTACCTAGAGTTTTCTGTCCCTAGAATAAATGTTTTTTTTAATCACAATATAGCAAAAGGACAATTCACTCACTGTCCTTCCAGGTCCCTGGAAACAAGGACTTGCAGAGTGAAAGAAACTGACACTGTCCCTACCTAGAGTTTTCTGTCCCTAGAATAAATGTTTTTTTTAATCACAATATAGCAAAAGGACAATTCACTCACTGTCCTTCCAGGTCCCTGGAAACAAGGACTTGCAGAGTGAAAGAAACTGACACTGTCCCTACCTAGAGTTTTCTGTCCCTAGAATAAATGTTTTTTTTAATCACAATATAGCAAAAGGACAATTCACTCACTGTCCTTCCAGGTCCCTGGAAACAAGGACTTGCAGAGTGAAAGAAACTGACACTGTCCCTACCTAGAGTTTTCTGTCCCTAGAATAAATGTTTTTTTTAATCACAATATAGCAAAAGGACAATTCACTCACTGTCCTTCCAGGTCCCTGGAAACAAGGACTTGCAGAGTGAAAGAAACTGACACTGTCCCTACCTAGAGTTTTCTGTCCCTAGAATAAATGTTTTTTTTAATCACAATATAGCAAAAGGACAATTCACTCACTGTCCTTCCAGGTCCCTGGAAACAAGGACTTGCAGAGTGAAAGAAACTGACACTGTCCCTACCTAGAGTTTTCTGTCCCTAGAATAAATGTTTTTTTTAATCACAATATAGCAAAAGGACAATTCACTCACTGTCCTTCCAGGTCCCTGGAAACAAGGACTTGCAGAGTGAAAGAAACTGACACTGTCCCTACCTAGAGTTTTCTGTCCCTAGAATAAATGTTTTTTTTAATCACAATATAGCAAAAGGACAATTCACTCACTGTCCTTCCAGGTCCCTGGAAACAAGGACTTGCAGAGTGAAAGAAACTGACACTGTCCCTACCTAGAGTTTTCTGTCCCTAGAATAAATGTTTTTTTTAATCACAATATAGCAAAAGGACAATTCACTCACTGTCCTTCCAGGTCCCTGGAAACAAGGACTTGCAGAGTGAAAGAAACTGACACTGTCCCTACCTAGAGTTTTCTGTCCCTAGAATAAATGTTTTTTTTAATCACAATATAGCAAAAGGACAATTCACTCACTGTCCTTCCAGGTCCCTGGAAACAAGGACTTGCAGAGTGAAAGAAACTGACACTGTCCCTACCTAGAGTTTTCTGTCCCTAGAATAAATGTTTTTTTTTAAGCACACTATAGCAGAAGCACAAAACACACTGACACTCTCCCTACCTATCCTTCTCTTTCCCTAAACTAAAGGAATCCAGGTTAAGCAAGAAAGAAATAACAGTCACTGTCCCTGCCTATGCTACTCTATCCCTGCTCCGGAACACACTACACTAGGCCGCCGTGCTGGCGGCCTTTTATAGTGTGGGGCGTGTACTAAACACCCTCAGCAATAATTGGCCACAGGCATCCTGCCTGTGGCCAATCATTGCTCTCCTCGCTGCCGGCGCTGTGATTGGCCAAGCATGCGGGGTCACAGTGCATGCTTGGCCAATCACAGCGCCTGGATGACACTGCGATGGCGTAGTGCATTGTGGGCCGTTCGCGTCACTCGAATTTGGGGCGAACGGCCCAAATCGTTCGATCTTCGTCGAACGATCGAACAGCCAATGTTCGAGTCGAACGTATGTTCGACTCGAACACGAAGCTCATCCCTAGTGCCTAAGGTCACAAATGTGCATAATCACAAATAATTCAAGTATTTCTAGATATAGAAAAAATTGTTGTGTTGTGGACTTTTTAGGCAAATACAACTTGAACGTTTATGGTTAAAATCAATTTTATCTTTATTACAGTATCCTTAAATTATCAAACATATCCAGACTGATCTAAAAGACTAAAAACAATACACCTTCCAAATGTAAATAGGAATAAACCCCCAACTGTCTTAATCAATCCGTCACAGGCTACACTTATGGCACTGATAATAATCTAATTGCTCCAAGGTCTGTGGGTTCCACATTCCAAATGATTGTGGCTCTACATGTTTCACAAAGGAGTCATTTCCTCAGGAGCCCTGAGGTGCATAAGGGTACAAGAGTATAAGAAAACATAATTGAGTGGGAACACAAAGACCGATGAAGCAATTAAGTCCTCAAATGGGTGCGGAGCGCAATAGCAGGATATAACCTATAGCACGTAAGAAAAGCTGATATGGCACAAATACAACCGACCCATCATGGACACTGATGCAGTCAAGATGGTCATCAAAACTTTAAATTAGTAGGTCTCAATGTAACCCAGGGGGGACTTAAAGGTGGCATGGCTCCAACGAACATATGAAACTCCATTCACTACGTTAATTACAGGTATGTATATGCCCCAACTTTGCATAAAAGAAATATACCAGGAAGCTTGTGTACAACAGGTTAAGGCAAACAACCATAAGTAGGATGCTACTCCTCATGGTACCTAACCACTTCAATACCAGGCACTTACGCACCTTCCTGCCCAGGCCAATTTTCAGCTTTCAGCGCTGTGGCAATTTGAATGACAATTGCGCGGTCATGCTACACTGTACCCAAACAAAATTTTTATCATTTTGTTCCCACAAATAGAGCTTTCTTTTGGTGGTATTTGATCACCTCTGCGATTTTTATTTTTTTTCTTTGTTTCTGTTATTTTTTTTTGTAAATAAGTACGTTTTCTTCTTAAATGACGGGCACTGATATGGCGGCACTGATGGGCACTGATAAGGTGGCACCGATGGGCACCGATGAGGTGGCACCAATGAGGTGGCACGGATGAGGTGGCACTGATGGGTACTGATGATGGTTACTGATAGGCGCCACTGATGGGCATTGATAGGCGGCACTGATGGGCACTGATAGGTGGCACTGGTATGCGGCACTGATGGGCACTCATAGGCGCCACTGATGGGCACTCATAGGCGGCACTGATGGGTACTTATGGGTGGCATTGATAGGTGGCACAGATGGGCACTGGTGGGTACTGATAGGTGGGCACTGATGGGCATGGATGGGTACTGAGAGGTGGCACTGATGGACAATGATGGACACTGATGGGTGGCACTGATGATACTGATGGGTGGCATTGCTGGGCATCACATTTTTTTTCATCCATAATGTTGCCAGTCAGTGCCCATTTTTGGGCACTGATTGGCATCTATTGCGCTTATTTTTGTATATGTGGATGGCCATAGGGTACATACCTGGTCATCCACATGTTGCCCACTTCCCTGGTGGTCCTAGCGGCTTCCCTGGTGGTCCAGTGTGGGCATCCGCGGGGGGGCTGCGCTGATAAACAATCAGCGCGAAACCCCCATGTCAGGAGAGCCGCCGATGGGCTCTCCTCTACTCGCATCTGTCAGACGCGAGTGAGGAAGAGCCGATCATTGGCTCTTCCTGTTTACATCGTGGTGAGCTGTGATTGGACACGGCTGATCACGTGGTAAAGAGCCTTCGTCGGAGGCTCTTTACCGAGATCGGTATAGCGGTGTGTCAGACTGACACACCGCTCCACCAATCACTGCGATGCGCGCCCCCCCGGGCGCGCGGCGGCTGTTATCCTGCAGGACGTCATATGACGCCCAGTCAGGATAACGCAACCACCGCCCGGCCGTCATTTTGCTATAGCCCGGGCGGGAAGTGGTTAAAATACTCCTCCATCTTGTCTGCCACCAGAGGTTGTTGCCTCCAAAAGCAGTGTACTCCCACTACAGAGTGGACAAACAAATAATTAAAACTATAACGTTCCTTATTTTATTACAGGTGCTTGTATAGCGCCATCAATTTATTCAGCACTTTACATGTATATTGTACAGTCACATCAGTTCCTGCCCTCAAGGAGCTTACAATCTAAGGTCCTAACTCACATTCATTCATACACATACTAAGACCAATTTAGACAACATCCAGTTAACCTGCAAGCATGTCTTTGGAGTGTGGGAGGAAACCAACACAGGCACAGGGAGAACATTCAAACTCCAGACAGGTAATGTCGCGGTTGGGATTCCAACCAACAGCCCTAGTGCTGCTAAGCAGAAGCATTACCATGATTTTCAGAAATGAAAGTTGGCCACCTTCCTTCAAAAACCTTTGTATGTCCCTCACTCCAAGAGAAGGTGGTTAGAGGAATTGAAGAAAATCTCTTCTGTGGGGACACAACCCTTAAAGCTTGACACACCATCATGGTCCTTCATAATCAGCTTCGGAGTTATAGAATTATACCTACAGTGCAATTTTCTGCGTGCTGCCACAGTGTAGAAAGCCCTACAGATTTTTACCTTGAGTCAGAAAAAAATTACGGGTTAATTATTGCAGATTGGCAGCTGTCTACACCCTGGGACAGCATGGAGGGGCAAGGTTGTATAAAGAGCCACTGCACCCATTTTAGAATAAGGGACTTAAATATTTCTAAGCTACATATATTTTTTAACAGATTTTTACCTGCATTTTTTTCAGTGTCACATTTAGGATTAAATTATTTTTAATTTATCAAATTATTCTAAACCAGAAAATAAACACATAACCTAGAAGGATCACCAATATGTGTTTCTAAAGGTGCTATGATTATTTGTATCATTAGATATCTTAGATATTGTTACAACATAATAGGAACGTTATGTATATTCCTATTACTGGGTTTCAAATTAGACTTATGCTAACCTTGGAGCAAACAGCTAATTGCACAAGAGTGAATAATCTTAACGTGGAATTAGAGTCCCATACTTCCATTCCTGTCAGCTGTCCTTACCCACCCAACCAGGAAATAGAGCCATGGCCTACATAAAAAAAAAGACAAAAAAATGGAGAGGTCCTGGTTCCAATCCACCCTCCTTGCAGGCCAGTCACATGACACATCTGGTCCTCTTCTTCTTCTTTGGTGCTTCTCACCCAAACATCTTTTGAAAGCGGAGTTCCACCTAAAAGTGGAATTTCCACTTTAAGCACTCCTTGCCCCCTTACATGCCACATTTGGGGGGGGGGGGGTACCTAGTTTTGACAGGTACACAGCTCCCACTTCCTTGCCACACCACCTAGGCGACTCCTCCTTTCCCCCCTAGGTGACTCCTCCTCTCCCCCTCCCTCTCTGCAATCTCCTGGGACACGTCACAGGTCCCAGAAGATTGCCTGGCCACTAAGAGAGCGCAGCGCAACTTGCGCATGCGCAGTGCGCACCCGGCTGTGAAGCCGCAAGCTGTCACAGCTGGGTGCCCACACTTGCAATGCCGGTGCCGTGGAGAGGCGGGGGAGAGGAGAGGAGCGAGGTTTCGGGTGGCTGCAATGCTGGACCATGGGACAGGTGAGTGTCTGTTTATTAAAAGTCAGAAGCTGCACTTTTTGTAGCTGCTGACTTTTAATAAACGTACAAACGAGTGGAACGCTGCTTTAACTGGGCTGTTAGCCCCGGGAGCAGGAAGGTCTGTCCAATTACATGACCACTGTGACTAGCTGTCGGTCCTACCAGCTCTCAGTCATTACTAGAGACTGGTAGCTGTCTTTGACAGCTTGGTCACTGTGCTGGGAGAAAAATGTGACCACGTTCTCAGCACATAAATCTCTGCATCCCATGGATCCATATGTATAGCCCACCCTCTTTGTCACTGAACATATGTGTTACATGGGCAGCAAGAGGTTAATGATGCAGAAAAGTCAACATTGCTTACTGGATCATTCTATGTCAAGCCAGGTCCCCTCAGGGGCGGTCCCATGACAATCCTCACTGACAGGAAAGTGATTGAATGACACTGGACCACAGAGCGAGTGACTCATTGGTGGACAGTACCAGAGAGAATGTGAGTATAAGGCCTCATGCCCACGGACGTTTTTAAAGGCACGTTTTTGAGCGTTTTTTACAGCTTAAAAACGCCTGTCCATCCATGTTAGTCTATAGCTTCATGCCCACCTAGACGTTTTTGAGCTGCAAATAGCATAGACGTTTTTAAGCTGTAAAAAAAAATCAGGATCAGTTCCTCAGCGTCGGAGTTAGGCAGAAAAAAACGCGAGCGTCAAAAAACACGCAAAAACGCGCACTAACGCGCACTAACGCGCAAAAACGCGCGGTCGCGTTTTTTAGCTCCGACGTTTTTTTTTTTTTTTTCAAAAAAAAATAAAAAAATTTACAATAACAAGGACAGGCGTTTTTAAAGCGGAGTTCCACCCAAAATAACATCCATATATGACCACACTCCTTACACTACAAAGATGTACAGTAGACACTTTTTTTTTTTTTTTTTTCTGTACATACCGTACTATTGTCATTTCAATTCCGGCTTCCGGGTACTCACTCCCGCGGGAGTAGGCATTTCTATTCTCCCGCAATGTAATCTGGGAGTTCGCCCAGATGTGACATGTCCTGCAGAAAAAGTTCCCCGGCGGATAAGGTTCCCCCCCCTGTACTGCGCATGCGCGGCACGAACCTCAACGGAGTTTCCGAAAGTAGCCGAACATGTAGAGCTGCGAGTCGGCTCTACACGGCGCCTGCGCAGTCAGCTCTACATGGCTCCTAGTCATTGCGCAGGCGCCGTGTAGAGCTAACTCGCAGCTCTACATGTTCGGCTACTTTCGGAAACTCCGTTGAGGTTCGTGCCGCGCATGCGCAGTACAGGGGGGGGAACCTTATCCGCCGGGGAACTTTTTCTGCAGAACACCGTCCACCGCTACCAGGAAGTCAGTGCTTGTGGGCTTCACAATGCCCACAAGCAAAATGGAAAATTCTGACGGCTGATTTTAAAAGGGCATCTTTTGCCAGAAAAAAGACAGGGGAGGTTAAAAATCACCAAACACGTGAGTACTAATTGGTGATCTACAAATACTTTGCATGCAAGCTAAAAAAAAAAAAGATTTGCCGCGGAACCTCCGCTTTAAGCTGTAAAAAACGCAGCTGTTAAAGCTTTATGCCCACAGACGTTTTTAACAGCTGCGTTTTTTACAGCTTAAAAACGTCTGTCCTTGTTATTGTAAATGAAAAAAAAACAAAAAAAAAACGTCAGAGCTAAAAAACGCGACCGCACATTTTTGCGCGTTTTGGCGCGTTTTTGCGCATTAGTGCGCGTTTTTTGACACTTTTTTTTTCTGCCTAACTCCGACGGTGAGGAACGCACTGGTCCTGTTTTTTTTTTACAGCTTAAAAACGTCTATGCTGTTTGCAGCTCAAAAACGTCTAGGTGGGCATGAAGCTATAGACTAACATGGACAGGCGTTTTTAAGCTGTAAAAAACGCTCAAAAACGTGCCTTTAAAAACGTCCGTGGGCATGAGGCCTAACAGTTGAAGCTGCTTTAAAAAAAACAAACATGAATATTTTAAAAATAAAAGTTAGCCTGGAGCCTGGCGGTATGATTCTGTCTGGAATTATGTACCAAAAGCGGTACAATTATTTTGCATGGAAATTTGGTGTTATGTATTGTAGGCCTGCGATTCTTAGTAATTACTTACTTAAACCTGACCAAACAAGACTCTAGTAGACATCCCGGGTATGATAAAGTTTGAAACACAAAATAATAAATTATAATATAATAAATAACTATAAATAATTATAACAAATAGTAATGTAATTATAATAAACATTATTCAATAATGTAATCAAATCAAAAACACAGAAATTTGCTCAGTGGCAGAATTGTCGCTGTCATTAGATTTAGTGTTTGATGACGAATTTCCCCACAAATCGCTATCGCTCAATTCTGCGAGTGATTCTAAATTATTATCGCTGTTTTCTAGCTGGTCTAAAATCACTTTTGACATAAAGGGACACTTTTTGGTTGCTATGGACAATCTCCAGTTTCCAGGCAGAAAGAAAAGTTTTTATTATATAAAAGTGCATGCAGGACACTGGACAGACCACTAGGGACCATGGGGGTGTGTAATTATTACATACAGTACTGTAATCTGTAAGATTACAGTATACTGTATGTATACTATGTGTTAACTTTTTTGAATTTGGCGCCGAACTCCGCCCCCGTGCGCCGCAACGTCGCAGGGAACGGAGCTCGGCACTCGGCAGTGAGGATGGAGCGAGACACGGCTCGCTGACACTGCGGGAGGACATCGCAGGATCCAGGGAACAAGGTAAGTTACTTCCCCTGGATACTGCGATGCAGCCCGAGTCTGGCTCGGGGTTACCGCTCTTAGCATTGAAAACTCACCCCGAGCCTGACTCGGGATTACCGCTAGGGAGAGTTGCACAGTAGAGTTGCCACCTCATCCCTTTAAACCCGAACACATATGAATTACACAGGTTCTGAGGCTAATTTAATGCAGATAAGGCACCAAGTGAGTTTAATTACCACCTTAATCAGCCACAGAACCTGTGTAATTAATATGTGCTTGATTTTAGGGCCAGTTCACACCAGACGCAGTTCCGTTCAGTTTCGTGCGCATTTTTTCAGCACTAAAAATGCAGGCAGAGTGTTTTCCATGTATTCCAATGGCTCTTGTTGGCTCTAGTTCACACCATGCAGTCAGTTTCCGGTGCAGAAACTGACCGGAAACTGACTGCTTGGTGTGAACTAGAGCCATTGGAATACATGGAAACTACTGAGCATGCATTTTGTGCAGAAAAAAAGCACACGGAACTGCGTGTGGTGTGAACTGGCCCATAAAGGGATGAGGTGACAACCCTAAGACACAGTGGTGTCACCTTCCTTCTTGAAGCCTTTTGATCAGACAATGAAGGGACAGCAATTGTTGATTATTCATTGACTGTTCTAACTCTTCCCCCTCTCTTGTCAGCACATGTGAATACAGCAAAGCCTGATTGACCCCTCTTATTGCCTCTCCCTTTCTCAGTCTGAGTGCTGCTGTACAGGGGCGACAAGAGACTAATATCAAGACCAATTCAGGTTCTTGCAATATTTGTATGTAAAAATAAGTTTAATTATTTTTTATGGAATGGACATCTGCAGTTAATGTTGGTGTTACTTTGTATCTTCTAGCACTGCCTGGTGTACAATGTACTGAGGGCCCTATACATTGAATAACTGGACATCAGCTGGACTGGCTGTAGGACAGTATTAAGCATA